>JBBPRQ010000678.1:0-17662 GCA_038093095.1 Boletus insuetus | reverse complement strand
TATCAGCCAATAGCAATAACCGCTCTTATCTAGAGCTTATAGCATAAGTCCCTCTTATCTCTCTTATCGCCTCATGGTACCCAGTGATCATACTATTTACTACTTATGGTCAGTATAGCCTCTAGCATAGCTTGGTCTGTGCACGGTCTCTCTTAGTATATATAGTCGTACTTATAGTAGTACAGACCTTAGTCTTATTCACTTGGATATTCCTCTTGGAGTTTCCCCTTTACCTGTAGTTTCCCCTTTACTTGAAGTCCCTGCAAGGGCACAATCCTACATTGTTATCATCTCTGTTGTCCAGGATCACATATCCTACGAGCTCGATACCAAGTCCCTCCATAAGATACAGTTGGGATAAGGTATTGTTACATTGAAGACCAAGGGTCGTCACAGCGATCACGAGTAGCTTGCTGAGTGCACTTGACATCGTGTTGATGGTGGATGGAGATGGTAGTAATTGAGAGGAAAGAAGTGAGGCACATCATGTGGCCCTATTTATTCAATTTGTGGTCCGAACTCCGCAAATGTCCACATCAACAAGTCATGTCTCACAAAGTGGTTCTCACAATCACATGACTTGCTGACTGTTCCCAGTCAGCATCTAAGTCCCCCATGGATGTAGGGAAGCTATGTTCCCTACCCTTATATGACCTCATCTAGCCTCCCCATCATTCATTCTCAGTTCCCTACTCTTCATCTCCTATAAGGAATCAAAGTTCAAAGAGTTTGTCCTTAGTCTGATCAAACTCTAAGGTTATAACACAAGTCCAAAGTTATGTGTTACGATCACTATCCAAGTGGTAATGGACTTATCAATTTCTTTTCTTTTTCTTTACCCCTGTCTATTCATTTCGCTTCATCGCTTCTATTCACATGCATATTCAATCTCCCACATCTATGTTTCTTTTTCACATTAAATCCACATTGCTACAGCATGCTGCCACCGACACACACATCATGCATGTTTGGCTATACATGGCTGTGCTGCCACATTCTCATGTTTCCCAGTATCAAGGATACTTACTACATATACTGCATGGTCCGTGCACTGCATGGTCCGTGCACTGCATGGTCCGTGCACACCTATACTTAGTATATAAACCCAAATGCAGTGCCAGAGGACACCAGTCTTGTCCTCTTGGAGTTTCCCCCTCAGACAACTCTAGTTCTCACTTCTTTTATCATCTTTTCCTCTGTGCAAGCGACCTAGCACCAGCTTCACTTAAGTGTGAGTCTGAGGGTTGTTTCATCATGTCCTTTGTCCATGTCCATCTGAATTGTGTTGGGTGTTCTTTGTGTGGTTCATAATCATCTATTTGTGTTTTAAAACATAATCACAGGTTCATTTCATGGGCATTGTCATTTACAACGACAATTCCATATTTGTTTCTGAGCACATTGTCCTTGGACTTGATATTTGACTTGTTTCATCTCTTTTATTTGCTTTGTCCTTGGTTAGCATTAAGTCCGGAGTATTCTCTTGGACTATAAATATCTATATTTGGATATCTGAATACATCTTTCACCCAGTTGGTGTTGATCATCTCTTTTTTGTCCACATCACCCCCAATATGAAGTCTGGTGCCCATTGCACAACTTGCCATCACTCTCACTTGCTTCTTGCATGCTCAATGCTATATCCCTTTACAAACTGAAGCTCAGGTGTTTCTTGGGTGTCCTTACACTCCTTACCTTTGATTATCTAAAATTCCAGACTTCATCTGGGAGACTCAGACTTCATTTCTGTGTCCTCCTGCTCTTCAACTCACGATTGAATCCCTTTAGGGTCAAACATATTACACCCTTAGACCTTTATCTTTTGCTAGGGACCTGCTTGGCATAGTTCAGGAAGGTTGCCAGCAATCCCTTGTTATCTACACTAGCCCCTATCAGATATCTCCAAGTTCCTCCAGCTTTTCTCTAATATCATCATTCTCACACTTCTTGAACTTCTCCCTCAGAGTTCATCTCTAGACTTTGGCCACTCCAGATTCCCATTGGAGATCCTTATCTCCTATCAGTTGTACCTTGGATATACGATGTCCTACCTCCACCTATCTCCTTTCATCTTTCCCCTTGTGCCTCCCTCTTCATTCTCCATTTCCAGGGTCTCTGTGCCTATGTCCATAGCCTTTCCAGGATCTCCATTCCTCTGTACATCGCCTCTCCATTTTCATTCCTTCCCTTGTTCTCCTTCTGATCTCAAATCTGCTACCCTTAGTATATAAGTCTGACCTCTGTACTCTTTTGTATTATTACAAAAATTGTTTGTTGTTGAATAAGATCCTGCCTACTCTGCATCTTGCTTCCTCCCCATGACTCCTCCTTCCACCTTGGACTTATGATCCTCTGAAATATGAGGGCCTGAGCCTGGCAAGGGCGCAACACATAAGTCCTGCACTGATGTTCTCCTCCCTTCATCTTTCATCCCTCCTATCTCCAAGCCTCCATCCTCTGTCCTTCTCCTCTATCCTCCCTCTGTTCTCCTCCTCTGTCCTTCTCCTTCATCCTCCTGACCTCCATCTCCTCCCTTTGTCCTCCTGACCCCCATCTCCTCCCTTCATCCATTGGACCTCTGTTCCTCTGTTCCCCATCCTCTGGACTTTGGTCCAACTTTTACGCTCCATCTCTCTTCTGTGAGTTGGATGGATGTCATGACTTGTCATGACTTGTCTGTGACAGCAAGACTAAAAACGCTGTCTAAGACACCTACAACATTTACATTCCTTTCCCATTTAGTTTAAATACGATATGTACATCAGTTTCAGTGTTGCAGGATGAAGTATTTTCTGAGACTCCACATTTTAATTGTGAATAAACATATTTTTCTGACAAATCATGCACATATCACTCAGATGCCGATGCAGCAATAGGAAAATGACATCAGTGGGATGGGAGTACTACTAATAGCTAAGGATCACATGGAATGTCTCTTTGTCAGCAAAGGAATTAACGTAGAACTCTCCCCCAATCTCCAGGCTGTTATCACTTATCATACAATTTTCTGGCACCCGGGAACCAAACTTGGGAACCAATTGCACAACCTGGCGGACATTGTCCAAGCAAACAATATCACCCAAGAATTGGCCGTCATTTTGAACCCAACGACGCACCAAGAACACTTCTATATGTGGGGCGGGGATGGCAACATGATGGCCATTAAGCACCTGGATGTATGTGGGTGAAAAGCTAAAAAACTGAACATAGAGCAGGGGATCTGATGGGGGGCTGGTACAAGGCTGCAAGATAGCCCACACCTGGGCAACAACATAGCCTGGATAATGATCAGAATATAAAAGGACCTAATAAAGGGTGACACATACGCTCATTGATCACATTGGTAGAAATAAATTCACCACTTTCATGAGTGAGAAGGACTGTGTTTGTATGTCCAAATGGTAAAACGGGATTCGGGGGTACTGCTTGAACTGTCTGAGGAGGTATGAGAGTGAAGGGATTTTGGGCAGAGTGGTGTTGAATACGAAAGTTGTTTCATGCATGAAACGTTGTAAAGGGAAGGGGACAGCCCACAGTAGCATAACAACAGCCATGACGATCACCATATGAACAGCCCGCACAAAAGTCCCCCAAGGCAGGACAGAGATCAGTGATACCAAGAGTTCAAGAGGCAACACCAATGTCAAGGTCTGGAAAATGAGGACAGATAGTAAGAACTATGGCGCTCTGTTTGTCAGCAGATATCTGGGCATGTCATTTATTGAAGATAGAATTTTTTGGGCTAGAAAGGCCAACCAATTGTCTGTCGTTTGGGTTCCTGGCATCTGCACCAGTAGAGTTGTTTGCTGAGATATGAGCCTGGTCAGATGTTGGCTCAGCACGGTAGAGATGCACGAGTTCCATCTTGCGCATGATCTCATCAATTAGCAGTGTATGAGCTGTTTTCAGAGTGGTATAATGCTGAAAAAAACACTGCTTCTCTTGATGGTCAAGAAAGTGACAGCATTGTTCATGAAAATTGCGGTGATTGGAAAGGCGATAGGGAACTTTGACATGCGTTATATGACACTGTTCAGTAATGACACTGGTCCATTGGTAAGCTGCGCCCATCATATGTATGCTCTGTCCAATGTAAAGAGCCAACTCCAGTTTTGGGATGTGAAAGTGGCTTAATGGTCCATTTTTTCCTTGATGACCCCCTGCAGCAATAATAGCAGCTTTGTAATGGTGGAATTCGCGCAATACCTCACTGAGCGCATGCAAAGTCTTGTTGAAAAAGTGGACACTCTGGGCAAGAAAAATGAATTCTGTGATGGCACGAAGGGCACAAAGGACATCATTGGGAATGGCACCCATAGCAATGACTGGTAACACCTTCTCGAGATTCCAATGATCCTTTCCTAAGGTCTGTTTGAGGGCAGTGACACTGTTTGGCCAATGTCGAGTCCCAGTCCAGTGCTGGAGGACTAAGAGGCGGCAATCCAGTTCTACTCCACCAATTATGTTGATTACCCATTGCACGCAGTGGTCATAATAGCATTTGTGCCACTAGTGAAGGGGATCGGGGGTGAGAAATATTGATGGACAGGCGTCTCCCCAGTCCGCCCAGAATGGCAAGACAACACCATTAAGATGAAAGGACGACAGGCAGACCCTATGGAATGCAGCAATATCGCATGGATTGCACATATGACATGCCTCTCTGATGGCATCAAGAGTAGCCTGTCGATCACAGATGGGATGAGGAGTCACCTCGCCAAAATGTTTAGTAGATGCTGTGGAAATAGGGGAGTATTTTGATGAGCTGCAAGAAATTACATGCTGTTCTGGAAGATCAGCAATCCAGGATACGAGAGGAGTGTGAACAAGTCACAGAAGGCTATTCGGATCTGACATAATAACATCTTCCCTTGCAGCCTTCTTTAAGTTCTGCATGACAATTGAGATGGCGAAATGATATACGTGCGCTGATAGAACTGATTGAATAGCAGGGAAAACATTGAGAAACTTCAGAATAGGAAGATAGGCAGCCAATGCAAATGAATGTGAGCTCGCTTTCATATGAACACCAGTATGAATGTTTGCTAGGGACAGCAACAGTGGGTGCATCTCTTTGTTCCCAGATCCAAGAGTCAACAGTGTCTTGTCAGATGCTCCGATCATGCCAACAAACGAGTGGCCTTCAGACAACAAACTCTGGATAAAACGATCAGATTCATCTTGTGATTCAAATTGACCATTCTACCTGTATATCCCAAGCATGGTTACCACTCATGAATTCACCATATATTTGTTCTTGGCCTGTAGATCCCTCCTCAAACTCTCAATAAGGACCGAAATCCATGCTCGAAGCAAACACCAGGTTTCTGAAAAGGTGTTCAACAACCTCAAGCCCATCCCGCCAATAAAGCATGAGTGGCTCCTTTGTTTGGTATGGTCCAACCTTGATCTGTTGACAACACCAGTGTGGCATGTCTGGTAAGGACTCAATCCATCCACGTAAATCCTGGGCTATATGGAAGGAGAGTGGATGCTTTAGATTCTACATGCAGTTAGACATCCTTCTTTATGTGGTGATAAACAAGTTGACTTCTTACATGCTGTGAATGGAGGTATTGATCAATCTCTTTTTGGGAGAGTGAACCGCTCAACAACCAATTGGCCAGTTCCCACTCGCTCTGGCAGGCGAACAGATAATAGACATTCTCCCCATTGTGAATATGTGCATACTGATCCTTATCCATGTGCTGAATATGGTTTAGATCCCCCGGTCGAGCAATGCCTTGGTTGGGATGATAGATTCATCTATGGCCAGCACCTACCACCTCAGAGGGATCCATCTGATCAGTGTGAATGCCAGGGAATTCTATACAGTCATCAGCGCTCCAGTCCATATTGTCATTGAATCGGTCATCATTGGAATGTGATCCTAAATCAACGTTAATCAACGTCAATCAATCTGCTCTGGAAAAAAATGTGCTTGTCTTCCATGTCATGTAATGTGTTCAAGTCCTCATCATAATCAACATCTGCAGCCACTGGAGGGGCTTGTTCCATGCTAGGTAGAGTTTCAACCAGCCACCAGCCACAGGATTCTTCAGTAGCCAGGTGAAGAACAATAGCATCTCCACTAGGAAACTCATGTGAGTTGTGTGGGCAAGTGAGAGAGGTCGGAATTTGATCAGATACATATGGAGTATGAACTTGTCCTTGCAATATCAGCTCCATTGAGTCCATGAGTTTGCAGGCACATAGGTGAAGTTCGAGTCAAAGAGTTGCTGACTCAGCTCACTTTGACTCAAATCCAGCATATAAGTCCACTCTGACTAAGTCACATTCACATGTTGCCCATATGGCCCCACCTTCCCAATCACAGACATCCCCCCCACCAAGTTCAAGCCCCCCAGTGCTTATCCCATCAACTCCACCATACAGATCTGGAGCTACCAGGGGGGATTCCTCTTCGCCAGGGGACATGACTTCCTCGCCAATATCACAAACAGATTTCACAAGTGTTTCTGAAGTTCCTTCTTTGCTCCCTCTGAAGCATCACTATCATGCCCCTGTCCCTTCAGACAATAACCCAGAGGTTTCAAATGCATATGCCCAGAAAAGGCCCAAAACAGTACTAACATCAGTAAGTTTGAGTTATGCCAGTGGCGGCCTACAACCATTTACGCTAACTGTTTTACATTGCAGATATCACTCAAGAAAAGGGTAGATGTCCAAGACCTCCATGCTATGCAACAGTTACAACTTGCTCGAGCAAGCCATGCCACATTTGCTGCTCATAAAAAGTATCACCGCCTCTGGCTCAGGGAGCTTGAAATCCTGCATTTGATGGCAATAGATGACTACAAGGAATCAGAGGTACTGCTGAAGGATGGCGTTTAGCAGTCAGGAGAGATCAAGCACACAGTGATTACCAAAGGACTGGGGTTTTACAGTCAAACGTCTGCATCTGGGCTGTTTCCTAAGATGCAGAATTATTCTGATCTCGAGTCTGTCAATGATCACGATTCAGAGCATGAAGGGGGTGATCTTTGTTTATAATCTGGCATTTTGTACTCTTTCTGCTCACTCTCTAGCAGACTCATTGCATTAGTTGGCGTTATTTATTACCATGTTGTAATTCGCTTCCACAGTCTCATTCAGCTCTGAATCAAGCCCAGCCTCACTGTTGACTCATGCACAGCACTTTTGAAGCAAAAAAAGAAGGAACCCTCAATGCGGGCCCATCCAAGTTATTAGCAGCCTCCTGGTCGACCCTTTGATTCGCGATGCTATGCCAAAGGAAATCCAGGAGTCATTGTCATTCATATTGGTTAGCCCACATGCAGCTGCACATAGGGTCTAAGGATGGCCGCTTGCACAGGTCTGATGTTCGCTAGGCGGGTTAAAATCTAGGAGGGTGGCCTCAGCTCTCTCATGTCTCTCTCGTCTCAGAGTTCCCTTTATGGACGTGGCTGCAGTCGTGGTCAAACACTGTCTCACCCACCTTCCAATATGCCTCAGCTTCCTCCTTTCATTAGTACCCCCTACACTCCATCGGTCGACCAGCAACTCTTCCATGCATCAGTCAATGACCAGCAGTCCATCCAAGTCTTCCATGCTCAGCCTACATCAGCGCTGCTGGCTTTGCCCTCTCTGCCTGCCCCACATCAACAAGCCGAGGAAGCAGTAGAGCAGCAACTCAATCGTGCAGCCGTGATGATGCCAGTACAGTGCCTAGCACTCAAAATAATAATAAAAAGCTAACCTTGCAAATGACTAAACAGACCCCCAGCAGTGAAATTGACATACTCAGTCATCATCAGCAACATCATAATGTCACCTTGCCCCCACAGAGCCAGCTGCGGGGGTCTACATTCTTAGACGCTACATCCTCTCATCCGTCCTCTGCCACCACAACTTGTAGCCATCTCTCTTACTTACCTAGTCAATATGGTGAGAGGGAGAAATAAACAGCTCAAAAAATGTCATTGTATGACAAAGTGACTCAGAAGATCTTGCGAGTGGCTCACTCATTGGTCATCAACGACATGGCCTATAATACTGGTTGGCTGTATGGCAAGGATCGGCGGACTGCATTGAAAGGAAACATGCAAGAGAATTTCACCATGGCATGTGTCCAACATAAACAAGGCATGTTTTTCTTCTTCTTTTGATAGCGAATCTAATAGCTGCTTGCAGATTTAGAGTGGGATGCCGATTTTGGAGTTCTTGTTGGTCATGAACACACTATCTTACATATGCATACTAAACGTGGCACACAGATCGCAAAGGGAGTAAGAGACATGCAATCCTACCTCGCTGAGTTCACTAAGCAGTACACCAAGCAGTACTCTTATCATCCCCCTGCTGCCATCAAAGCCAAGACCGATCGTGCAGCAGAGATTGTAACGACCCTTATTCCCACTATGAACTTGAAGGGAACTTGTGACGTTGTGAGTCTAACCAATAGTAGGATTTGATATCCTAAAGGCAACAGAGGATGTATAACAAGTAAGAGGAATATCCAAGGTAGCAATAAGAGGAATGAACAAGGAAGGGGAATATTCAAGTGAATAAGACTAAGGTCTGTACTACTATAAGTACTACTATATATACTAAGAGAGACCGTGCACAGACCAAGCTATGCTAAGGCTATACTAACCATAAGTAGTTAAAAGTATGTCCACTGGGTACCATGAGGCAATAAGAGAGACTATTGCTATAGGCTCTAGATAAGAGCAGTTATTGCTATTGAACGATAAGGGAAAGTGAGTCAAGAGGAAAAGCATAAGGCAATGATAAGAATGCAATGTGTAAACCATGAGGTGCATAGCTGAGATAAGAGATAAGATCATGTGACTAGATCATGTGACTGAGGTCACATGATTGCTGTTGACAATATCAGAAAGGTATGTTTGGTGTTTCTGTAGTGGATTAGCAATGATTAGGAAAATAAAGGGTAGTGAATTTTCAAGTAGTGTCGGCATTAGGGACCGCTATAAGGGCAAGCATTACAGAGATTGAATGGATGCAGAAACATATGAGCATAATCACGGATCAGCGTGATCATGAGAACTTTTTTCTTCATGAATATGATGAAATGGTGAGCGCATACCTATGCATGCATTGGTACCACCCTGGCTGATTTTTAGGGCAATAGTGTGCTCTATTTCGGAAGCTGTATTTTACAAGCATTTTATACTGCATTTTGGTACACACAAAATGAGTCGCCAATTCAATCATTCAAGGACAGGTACTACACTATGCTGGCCCCAATGTTGGCACTCTTGGCTGCTGCAGTAGGTACAGATCCTCTTGTGAAGTATATACTAATTTTTGTCCCTAGCTGTTGTGCGCTGTGCACAGGGTGGCCAGTGGACAGGAATCTGGCACCACCATGACCCCCATCAAGTTCGAAGGCATTGAGTACAGACTGTACTATGATGTGTTTCATGAGGCGATTGAGCAGACTCAGCTTCACCCAGAACTGGGTGTTGAGTTCAAAAGCTGGTTGCAAAGCCTTCATGATGAAGGAATGTAAGTCCATTCTTTCCGCTATTTTATTTCTCTGACTGACAATTGGCACCAGGAAGTTGTTGAATGTGAAGTGTGGTGGCCCTGGATCCCCATGCAAAGTAGCTGCCATCTACATCCCAGCAAGCGTGCGAGCAAGCGTGTGCGAGCCCAGTTTCACAGCAGACACTGGTGGCTCACCCTCTGACCTATTTACTGGCCATGCCACACAGCCCAGCTCGGCCACTGTCACTACCTCGTCCTTTCATGGGCTACTGTTGGGCCATTCACCCACCGACCCATTTGTTGGTTCCTCCTCATTCGATCTGTATCATTCTAGCTCCATTTCCAGCAGTGCTGGGCACTCTCAGCCCAGCGATATTCCCTGTTCTTCCTATTCCCAAGGTAGTCAAGCAGAAGGTTTTCCATACAATTACTTTGGTGATGTGTAGCCACATCTTTCCTCTCATCTCTGTATAATAGATTTGCATCTATGTTGTCCACCATTCACTTGACTGATGTACTTGTTTTACTTTTGTGCCATGTCGATTATTTCAATTGATCAATGATCTTATCTCATGCTTGGCTGTGCTATAGGAATAGTATTGTGTTTTTGTATATTCAAATACATTCATTTTTTTAAAGTGTGGTTGTAGGCCAGATGGGGTAGCTATGCTGTTGCTGAGATGTTGCTGTTGTTGCTGAGATGTTGCTGTTGTTGCTGAGATGTTGCTGTTGTTGCCGAGGTGTCACTGTTGTTGCCGAGGTGTTGCCGGTGTCTCTGCTGTCTTCTCACTTAGCTGCTTCACTGAAGCTGTATCTCCACTCTTATGATCTCTGACTGGACTTCATCCCTTTGAGTTGTAAGAACCTCTGACCCTCCAGAGCTCTGCTAGAGCAAGTTTTGAAGGAAGTATGGATCTTGACATCTCCGGACATTGCTGGTTTACCTGCTACAATCTGTTGATTGACTAGGCTATGAGCAGTATTACTTTCCAAACTCCTACAGATGGGGTGCCAACCCCAATGTCAAAACCTGCATCTCTGAGGTCAAAGACACCCCCTTCTCCATCGTCTTCCAACATTCTTCCTTCCCAGGCCTCAGAATGCAAATCCCTGGATTCGCCTAATATACCAGGACTTTCAGCCCCCCACATCTCTTTTGTCAACAAAGTCACCTTTCACATGGTCTACAAAATGGAGGGCTCTGTCCAGTTTGCTCTCTCCCTCCAATCTACTGACAATGTCTTCACTCACTCTGCTTCTTTCTCTGGGGAGCAGATTGACCTCTTCAGAGTCCCTCAGGAGTACCATGACTTTGTGGATGTCTTCAGCAAGCAGAAAGCTGACACTCTAGCTCTCTATCAGCCATATGATTTGAAGATTGAGTTGGAGGAAGGTGTAACACCTCCTATAGGAAAGATATACTCTGTTTCTTCCACAGAACAACAAGCTCTCTGTGACTTCCTGAACAAGCACCTCAACATTGGCTTCATTTGCCATTCATCCTCCCCCCATGCAGCTTCTGTGCTCTTCATCTGGAAGAAGGATGGCTCCCTCTGCCTTTGTGTTGACTTCCAAGGTTTAAACAAGATCACTTGTAAAGACCATTACCCTCTTTCCCATACCTCCAACCTCCTTGATGCCCCCTTTGGAGCCAAGGTCTATACCAAAATTGATCTCCAGCACACGTACCACTTGGTCTGTGTTGCTGAGGGAGATGAATGGGAGACCTCCTTCTGAACACACTATGATTCCTTTGAATGGCTTGTTGTGCTGTTTGGTCTAACCAATGCTTCGGTGGTGTTCCAGGGGTTTGTTAATGCAATTTTTGCAGACATACTCAATGTCTACATCATGGTCTACCTTGATGATATCCTAATCTACTTCCATGACATGGAATCACATTGCAAAAACATCCAAGAGATCCTCTGACATCTCCAGGCTAACAGCCTCTATGCCAAGCCAGAGAAGTGTGAATTCCATACTGACACAGTCAAGTATCTCAGATACATTCTCTCCCCTTCCGGACTCTCCATGGCCCCCAATAAACTTCATACAATTTTAGATTGGCCAGAACCTTGAAAAGTAAAGGACATCCAGTCCTTCCTCGGTTTCACCAACTTTTACTGTCAATTCATACAGGAATATTCAAATATTGTGGTCCTACTCACTTGCCTTACTCACAAGGAAGTCCCTTGGGATTTCTCCAACACCTGTTGAACCTCCTTTCAATCCCTCAAGAATGCCTTTACCTTAGCTCTGGTGCTCGTTCACTGGGCTCCAGGTGGTCCTATCACTGTTGAAACCAATGCCTCTGACTACACTATTGCTAGTATCCTCTCCATCACTACTTCTTCCAATAATGAGAACCACCCTGTTGCATTCTTCTTCCAGACCTTAACTGGAGTGGAGTTGAACTACAATACTCATGACAAGGAGTTACTGGTGATTTACGAGGTGTTCTGGATTTGGCGACATTACTTGGAGGGCTCCGATTTTCCCATAGATGTCATGACACATCACAAGAACTTTGAATACTTCTCCTCCACAAAGCTCCTAATGCAGCACCAGGCACACTGGTCCAAATATCTCTGCCAATTCAATATGGTAGTTCAGTACCGCCCTGGTAAGCTCGGAGCAAAGCCAGATGCTTTGACTAGACGTTGGGACATCTACTCCAAAGAGGGGGATATGGACTATGCTTGAGTAAACCCTAGGAATTATAGATCCATTTTCACTCAAGAACAGCTCACTACATCTCTCCAAGCCACAGTTATCAAGGTCCCATTACTCCGAGCCTCTCTCCTCCTTGACATTGATCATCTCTGCTCCAATATCTTATCTGCTCTCTCCAATGATTCCATGCATCTCCTCTCATCTCTGCAGATTCCATTGATGACCTATGCTGGACAATTAACTTTGAGGGATTTCTACTATAGGACAACCATATCTACATTCCCAAAGCCAACAATCTCTGTCTCTGTATCCTTCAGGCCTTCCATGACCACCCCACTGCAGGCCATTTCAGTTAGAACTGTATGTTAGAGCTCATCCAATGAGAGTATATCTGGCCTGGCATCAGAACATACATCAAGGACTATGTTAGTTCTTGTACAATCTGCGCTAGAGCGAAGGCTCCTCAACATCATCCCTACAGTCTCCTGAAGCAGCTTTTGGTCCCAGAGAAACCATAGAACTCTATTTCTATGGACTTTATTGAACAGCTTTTCCCTTCGGAAACATTTACAATAATCCTCGTAGTTGTTGATAGGTTGTCTAAACAGACAATCTTCATTTTGACTCATGATACTATTACCTCCACCGAGCTAGCTAAGTTGTTCCTAATCCATGTCTTCTCCAAGCACAGAGTTCCATCCCACATCACCACCAACTAGGATTCCGAGTTTGTATTACACTTCTTCCAATCATTAGATAAAGCTTTAGAGATACACCTGCACTTCACCTCTGGATTCCACCCAGAGGGGGATGATCAGACAGAACACACTAATCAGACTCTCAAGCAATATCTCCAGATCTACTGCAACTATCAACAGGACAACTGGTCCAAGCTCCTTCCACTTGTGGAATTCGCTTACAATAACTTGCCTAGTGCTACCACTGGTGTTGCTCCATTCTTTGCCAACAAGGGCTATCATTCTAACTTCTCCATCCAACCTGACCTTAATCTTACTTTCTCTGCAGCCAAGTCCTATATTGTGGACTTAGATGAACTCCATGAGTTCCTCTGATTGGAGATGCTGGAAGCACAAAAACACTACCAAGGACCAGCGGACAAGAAGCATAGCCCTGCTCTGGACTTCCAAGTCGGTGATCAAGTTTATGTTAAAGCCAAATACCTTCATTCTACTAGACCTTCCAAAAAACTCTCTGACAAATATCTAGGACCCTTTACAATCATTGTTAAGCCTGGTTCCTATTCCTTTACATTACAACTACCTGATGCCTTACCTTCGTTCATCCCATTTTTCATGTTTCTCAGTTAAAAACATGTACTCTAAACTCCATTCCGAACTGAGTCCAGCCTCTGCCACCTCTAGTCGAAGTTGAGGGAGAACCAGTGTACAAGATCAAGAAGATCCTAGACTCCAAGATTGATCAGAGAAGATGTCATTGCCAACTCCTGTATCTGGTACACTGGCTCAGGTATGAAGGAACAGATGATGAGACCTTCTGGCTTTTAGCTATGGAGTTAGGAAATGCAACAGAGTTAGTTATGGACTTCCATCAGAAGTACCCAGACAAGCCCAGACCACTTCCCTCCTAGTGCCAGATTTACTCTGATGTTCTTTCCATTCCATTTTTATTTCCTCCATTTATGATTGACAACTCAACATGTTTTATTATAATATCATACACAAAAGAAAAACAAAGAAAAGAAAAGAAAATACTACTTTATTCCTCTTCCTCTTCCTCTTCCTCTCTGTCTTTCTCCATTCTGTCGTCTGACTCCTCCGCAGTCACTCCTATGTCTTTCCTTTCCACTTCCATTTGCTCCATTTGTACCTCCATTTCTCTCCTGCAATCCCTCCTCCTATCCTTCCTCACACCTGTGACCTCTCTGCAGAGTCCCTGGACTTCCTCTACCAACTTCCCAAATAACCCCATGAGTCTCTCCATCATCTCCAGCATTGCTCCTTCTCTGTTATCACCTCTACTGCTACCCCCACTGCCTTGGGACAGTTCTGCTCAAATCTCCACATACACATGGTTTCTTTTCTTCTGCTCTCCTTCACGTGGCGAACCATCCTCTTCACAGCTTTGTTTGCATGTAATGTTTGCCTTTGCACATTCCTCATATGCCATCCCTTTCAACCCGGAGAGCAGTTTCTGGCATGGGAAGGCCTTTTTGATGTATCAGTTGCACCGCATCTACATTGTCTTCGACAGGTTACTCCAACCCCTCTCTGATGATCCGTCTTCTTCCTCTGATGTCAATTCTATTGGGTTAGACTGATGGTTGTTAGCCGGACTCTCTCTGTGTGGACCTTGAGTTACTCACTTGCTTCCCTGCTTTTTGTTTGCCCTTCTCCTGGGCCTCCTTCACTTTTGCCTCACGCTCTGCTGTCTCCTTGATGTCATGCTCCTTATGCACATGCTCCTCTGCAGCCTTGGCACATTCCTCCACCTTGTGCTGCTTGCATTCTTCTGCCTCCTTGTAGAGGCACTCCTCTTCTCAGAGCCACTTCTCTTCCTCCTCTTGTTCCTGCTGCAGTTACACAGCCTGAGTGTTGAGCTTGGTGATGCAAGCTGTGAGGGAATCAGCACAGGCACGTGCAGACATGGGTACTTGGCAAATAGGACTGGTAAAGTGAGGGGATAGGAAATGAGTCACAACTCCAGATGTGCCCTCGTTTTCTTCTTTTCAGACCCCACCACAACTTCATCTGTTGATATTGGTGTGGGGGGCAATGAGCACATTTTCGGACTCCAATTCACTTAGGATAGTGGAGTGGACTATGGATCTCCACAGTTGCTTTGATGTATGATGCTTAGGTGGCCTCATGGGCTCAGCCTTAATGGGGAGGCACTGTTATATCCCCAACACTCCTTTCGACATCTCTAATATTGACTCTACATGCCTCTGTACATAGCCTCTCCAAGTATACTCTGTTCTTTGTTTTCTTTCCAACCTCTAATCTATTCCTTATAGTATATAAACCCAACCTCTGTGTACCGTACTCCTCAGTTCAAATATCAACTTAGTCTCTCCTCTGAGCCTCGTCTTCCCAACCCTTTCATCTACACTCTGATTACTCCCTCCTATCTTGTACCTCTGTCCCTCTAAAATACGAGGACAAGGACTAGACAAGAGTGTGACATACAAGTCCTGCACCAACATCCTCATCTGTACATAAACTCCATGATCTCCATCTCCATAACCTCTGTACCAGACTTTGGCCATATCTCTAATTTCATTTCCAGCTACTAGACCTCTATCAGACTTGTGCTCAGAGTAATACCAGACTTAACACCCACCTTGTAATGATGTAGTGGCAACACAATGTGGATGAGGATGTGATGCAATGACATGACTTGGAGGCCACAGAGGGATGTACATAGTTATAAAATTAATTTTATTTTCTTCTTCTCACTGAGTGAGCCTAAAAAAATGCATTTTCCTATGCAGTCTTGACCTTCATAGAGCTGTACAGCACTGTGATAGCATTGTAACAGTATTGTGACAGTATTGTGACAGCCCTAGACAGGGGGGGACCTTCCTATATGGCTATAAGTGCTATACAGCACTGCACAGCCCTGGGCAGGACATAAGTGATTTGCAGATGTAGCAAGATACATAGAATTAATGTTAACCACTGTGTTACTTTGTATGTCTGGTTACTAATAGATTTCCAGGGTGACTTACATACAAGCATGTGTCAGAAGTATCTACCATTATATGTAGTGGTGAATACTACACACAGGCTTAGATATAGAATCAATCAATGCAATCTGAGTGATGGGCATGAATCCCTTGCTACAATGAAGTGTACATAATTTGTCTGATCAAACATACTGTCATTAGCAAACCTACATTTTTTCTGAGTTATCAAAATCAATGACCTTTCTTCTGAGTTGTCTGACCTGACTGACAGCATGCTATTGCTATCATTCATAAGTAATTCATTGCTATCGGCATTCTGAGGGCTATCAACATATCAGCTTGTCAATTCACCAGTGATATCAGTACCATCAGTTCACCCAGCAAGTCAATTGATTGTCTGGTTAGTCTTGTTAGTCTTGTCAGTCTTGTCATCCACCAGTCAGTCAGTTAACCAGTCAGTCAGTCACATCAATCTATCAGCCAGTTAGGTTGTCAGCCAATCAGTCAATTCAGTCTATCAGGTCATCAGCTGACCAGTTAGTCATTTCTGTCAGTTACATCAGTTGGTCAGTTGGTCAGTCAGTCAGATTTGTCAAATTTGTCAATTTGTCAGCTAGATAGTTGGTTAGTCAACCAGTCCATTCCATATATCAGCTTGTTAGCTTGTCAGTAAATAAGTTCAGTCAGTCAGATCAATCTATCATTGATCAGTCCATTTAGGCCTGTTAGTCTTGTCATTGATCTAAATCACCCAGAAAAAATGTAGGTTTGCTAATGGTGACTGGTGGTAATTTCTACCACCACAAGAACCAATGCTATAAGCTCATCATGTCCTGGCTGATGGTAAAGATGACATGGTTGAAAAGACAAATCTTATAGTTAAGGATTGCATGAGTGAACATTGATTCACCTCTGAACATGTTTCATGATCTGAAAATTCTGAACTTTGATCTTCCAATTAGTCATGGATAGTGCAGAGATGATAATGTGTAGCTTGAAAATTGTGGATGAAAGCTGGATGCACCATGATGACAAAATACCACCAAGTCTGAAGTCTGGAGACCCCTCTGGAGTCAGAGTCAGAGTCAGATGGTTGGATAGTGCTGCTGCAGCTCTGATTTTTAGCTGACTTGAGCCATAGCCAAGTTGGTGGCTATTTGGAGTTAGCCAGGCCTGTGGCTATACAAGTTACCAGCTCCAAATTGCTGACTTAAGCTGCCACAGTCAACTGAGAGTTGGCTGGAGTTAATGGTTGTAGGATAAAAGTGAGGTCATTCCATAGATATCTAAATACTATATGTACAATGTGGAATCCTTCATAGACTCTGAATCCCAAATACACCAGTGTCTGTAAGCCACTCTTATAGTACATATAATGAGACTTGAGAGCAGTAACAAGGCATGCTTACTGTTACTCATCAACAGATCTGGAATCCAGATGGAAGGATGAATCAGTTGCCTACATTGTGAGATATGTGCATACTAATAAACAATGTGTGCATGTGGGATCTGCATCAGAAAAACCTCAATTTGTTTAATGCTGACTTAAATGACTTAAATGTGCTTGACTCAAGAAAAACAACTGACTAAGACAATGTATGTTACCAAGTAGATTAAGTCTGATAAAATGGAGGCTCTTAACTCAATTTGCTTAATAATGACTTAAATGACTTAAATATGCTTGGCTCAAGAAAAAAAACTAACTAAGACAATATATGATAAGTGTTACGATTCTTTTCTTTTCTTTTACTTTGCATCAACGACGCGTCTCGTCTTATCTCCATGGACTTATCTTTTCCTTCTTCTATGATGACACATCCTCCTCACGTGTTCCTCCCGTCGGCGTCC
>JBBPRQ010000677.1:0-17674 GCA_038093095.1 Boletus insuetus | reverse complement strand
CACCACTGACATTTTAATAGGCATTTTACTACTGTTTTGCCTATAGCTCTACCAATACAAGAGATTTTCTTTAGCTTTGTTGGTGTAAAATACATCACAACATAAGCTTCCATTTCGGCTTATAGCCTCTATCACAGCCACAATACTTGGAGCACAGTAAGGCTTACAAGTCATTATATTTTCTTTAACTAATATATCTAGTTACCGTTTCTCTAGTATTACTAGTATATCAGTTGTAGGATAGACTACTGAAGCCATCCTCACATAGCTAGGAATAAGCCAACCCTTTTTCCTTAGACAATAGTCGGGAAAGGAAGAACAACTGGGGAGCCAATTGACTAAGTATCCTTACTCACTCAGTAGACTAGCCTTTATTTTATTTCTTTTCTTCTGTTTGATCTGGTAGTTAGTGTTGTCCTATCACTAGCTTATAGTCAGATTGGGCCCGGAGGATAACTGTCTATAGATTAACCTAGCATCTAGCAGTCCAAATCCTGAACAAACAACAACAACTCAAGACTCCCTTATGGGCTCACAACGTTAATGGATCTCCAAACAAAAACAGCCTAATATGAAAACAGGCATTAGTTATAATTCAGCTTGGAGAAACAACTGAACTCTGAGACTTCCTTGTTATTGACTGTGGCAAGGACAACATCATCCTTAAGCTCCCCTGGCTATGGAACATCAATCCGGCCATTGATTGGAGTACAGGAACTGACTGAATCCCTGAGGTGGAACCGACTGACCCAGCCTGGACATTAAACTGGGAAGACAAAGTGGCTGCAGCCCATACCATTAACGTCTTCAATTGAGAATGCCAGATGAACAAAATAAGGAAATGTAGAGCTCTGTGGTGGAAGCACAATGTTGATCTGTTACTCATGGCAAGGACCAACAAGGTTCATCTGAAGGTACCTGACGTGGACCCAACCATGCAGCAGCAGGAGATACCAGCACTCATAGATTGCGGGGAGAACAAGGAAAATGAGCCAACTGGACCCTCCATAAGAAAAACAACAATATCAACTTCTCTTGCCCAAGACATGAAGAAAACCAAGGTGGAACTCCCATGGAACTTCCAAGATTTTGAGGATGTCTTCCAAAAAAAGGACAACGGTCCCCTTCCGCCCTACCACTCATTCAATCACAGCATAGATCTAGATGAGTCATTCCAACCAAGGGTTGCAAAGGCCTACCTGCTCAATCCCAAAGAGCGAGAGGCATGTAAAGATTTCATTACAGAACACTTGAACGCTGGACGTATTTGCCCATCCAACTCCCCCATGGCTTCTCCATTCTTCTTCGTCTCAAAGAAGGACAGAAATCTTCACCCCTGCCAAGATTACCACTATCTCAATGAGCACACCATCAAGAACACTTACCCTCTCCTGCTCATCGGAGACTTGATGGACCAGCTCAAGGGATCCCATTACTCCACAAAGATGGACATCCGCTGGGGCTATAACAACATCCGGATCAAGACAAAAGACACCTGGAAGGTGGCATTCATTATGCCTTTCGGTCTATTTGAGCCTCTTGTTATGTTCTTCAGCCTTTGCAACAGTCCAGTGACCTTCCAGTTGTTCATGGACTTCATATTCAAGGATTTGGTAGCAGAAGGATGGTTGATCATCTACATGGATGATATGTTCATCCATTCTAGGGATCTCAAGGAACATCACAATCGGACAAGGCGAGTTCTAGAACAGTTAAAAGAAAACCATCTTGGCCTTAAATTGGAAAATGTATGTTCGATATCTTAGAGGTCGAGTTCCTTGGGATGGTTGTCTGAGAGGGTATCATCACAATGGACCCTACCAAGCTCTCAGCTATGGAATCTTGGAAGCCACCAACCTTGGTTCGCACAGTCTGCTCATTCATAGGGTTCTGCAACTTCTACTGAAAATTCATCCCAAACTTCTCAGAGATCGCTAGACTGATCTTGGATCTCACAAGGAAAGGGCAGCCATGGTCCTGGATGCACGAGCAACAACAGGCTTTTGACCTCCTCCATCAGGCCTTCACTTCTAAACCCATACTCACAATACCAGATACATTAAAAAACTTTTACATTATGACAGACGCCTCACTAACAGATTCCGGAGGCATACTGATGCTGTAATGCTCGCCCTTATAGCGGTCCTGAATGCCGACACTACTCAAAATATTACTACACTTCACTTTCCTAATCATTGCTAATCAATTACAGAAACACCAAACATATCTCTACAACATTGTCCAACAGAAATCACGTGACCTGTGTCACATGATCTAGTCACATGCCATCACGTGACCTTGTCACATGATCTTATCTCTTATCTCAGCTATGCATCTCATGGTGAACACATTGCATTCTTATCATTGCCTCATACTCTTCCTCTTGACTCACTTTCCCTTATCAGCCAATAGCAATAACTGCTCTTATCTAGAGCCTATAGCATAAGTCCCTCTTATCTCTCTTATCGCCTCATGGTACCCAGTGGACATACTATTAACTACTTATGGTTAGTACAGCCTCTAGCATAGCTTGGTCTGGTAGTACAGACCTTAGTCTTATTCACCTTTGTTATTTCCCCTTCATTGATATAATCCTCTGTTGCCTCTAGAATCACATATCCTACTATTGGTTAGACTCACAACGTCACAAGGTTCCCTTGTAAGGTATAGTGGGAACAAGAGTTGTTACAGATGCAGAAGGACACAAATGGTGACTACCATCCTTGCTGCTATATCTCCCAGACATTCTCCCTGGCAGAACATAACTATGTCATCTATGATCAAGAGCTTCTAGCAGTTATACATGCACTAGAAGAATGGCAGCACTATTTCACCAGAACCGACCAGGCTGTAACTGTGCTCACAGACCACAAAAATCTGTGCTACTTCAAGGACCCAAGGAAACTATCTAGGTGGCAAGCTAGATGGTTATTAATGCTACAGGACTATGACCTCCTGTTCCAACATGTACCCAGGATTAACATGGGCCCAGCAGATGCTCAATCACAGAAGAACGTCCTGGATATATCGGACGATAATGCTGAGGTTACCCTACTTCCAGAAGAGCTCTTTATCAATCAACTCGACCTTGATCTCCAAACTGCCATTACACAATCTTCTTCTTCTGACTCCTTTGTGATTGACCAGCTGAAGAAACTTCATGAGGGTACCTCGGGAATCCCTCATTCTTCCATCCACGACTGGCACTTTGACAACAGTTTACTCTACTTTAAGGATTGGGCCTACATGCCTGAAGCTCACTGGAATGATCTCCTCCATGTAATCCATAACTCACCTGCAGGTGGTCATGGTAGTTATTACCGAACCGTAACCATGGTACAATGAGACTATTGGTGGTCCAGCCTCACTGCATTCATGCACCACTTCATTCAAGGCTGTGCCATTTGCCAGGCCAACAAAGTCAACACTCACCCCACCATACCTCCACTCACCCCCCTTCTGGTGGCTTCCACTTGCCCTGTCATATCCATTCCAACCCATATCAGATATCGCCAAGTTCCTCTGGACCATCTCCAATCCAATCCACCTCACACTCCTCATCTCCCTCGAACTCCTCCCTCAGAGATCATCTCTGGACTTTGGTCACTCCAGACTTCCATCGGAGATCCTCATCTCCTATTGGTTGTACCTCGGACTTATGATGTCCTACCTCCGCCTATCTCCTTCCATCTTTTCCCTTATGCCTTCCTCTCCATTCTCCATTCCAGGGTTCCCCGTTGACCCTACCTCCGTTGACCCTATCTCCAACCCTTCTCCAGGGTCTCCATGCCTATGTCCATAGCCTCTCCAGAGTCTTCATTCTTCCGTACATTGCCTCTCCATTTTCACTCCTTCCTTTGTTCTCCTTCCGATCTCCGATCCGCTCCTTGTAGTATATAAGTCTGACCTCCGTACCTTTTTGTACTTCATTACGAAAATTGTTTGTCTCCCTCATTAATAAAATCCTGCCTTCTCCGCACCTTGCTTCCTCTCTATGACTCCTCCTTCCACCTTGGATTTATGACCCTCTGAAATATGAGGACCTGAGCCTGGCAAGGGCGCGACACATAAGTCCTGTGCCAATGTCCTCCCCCCTCCACCTTTCATCCCTCCTATCTCCGAGCCTCCTCCTCCATCCTCCTCCTTTGTCCTTCAGTGTACCTCCTCCGTCCCCCTTCCATCCTCCTCCCATCCTCCTCCCATCCTCCTTCCATCCTCCTTCCATCCTCCTCCTGTCCTCCTTCTGTCCTCCTCCTCCATCCTCCTCCTCCGTCCTCCTCCTGTCACCTGTTGAACCTCTATTCCTCCGTTCCACATCCCTCTGGACTTCGGTCCAACTCCTACGTTCCACCTCTGTACCTCCACCCTTATGATCTCCGACTGGACTTTGTCCCTTCAAATCATAAGAACCTCTGACCCTCCAGAACTCCACCGGAGCAAGGTCCGGAGGAAGTAGGGATCTTGACATGCCCCTTCTCCACACTTTCAGTCGATCTCATCATGGACTTGCCACTGTCTAAAGGATATGATTTGGTTATGGTCATGGTTGACCATGGCCTTACAAAGGGGGTGATTTTCACTCCAACACACAAGAGTGCGGATGCCAAGGGCGTTGCGCAGCTTTTCTTCAAAAAAGTCTTTCCCTGCTTTGAACTCCACAATAAGGTTATCTCGGACCACAGTCCACAATTTGTCTCAGCCTTCTCTCTAGAACTGGCCAGGCTCCTTGAGTATGATCTGCTTCTGTAACGCTCACCCTTATAGCGCCCCTGATAGTGGCCCCGAATGCCGACACTACTTGAAATTTTACTACACTTCACTTTCCTAATCATTGCTAATCTATTACAGAAATACCGAACATACTATTCAAACATTGTCCAACAGCAATCACGTGACCTCAGTCACATGATCTAATCTCTTATCTCGGCAATGCACCTCATGGTTAACACATAGCATTCTTATCATTGCCTCATGCTTTTCCTCTTGACTCACTTTCCCTTATCAGCCAATAGCAATAACTGCTCTTATCTAGAGCCTATATCAATAGTCTCTCTTATTGCCTCATGGTACCCAGTGGACATACAATTAACTACTTATGGTTAGTACAGCCTTTAGCATAGCTTGGTCTGTGCACGGTCTCTCATAGTATATATAGTCGTACTTATAGTAGTACAGACCTTAGTCTTATTCACTTTGTTCTTTCCCCTTCATTGATATAGATCCTCTGTTGCCTCTAGGATATCACATCCTACTATTGGTTAGACTCACAATGTCACAAGTTTCTTCGTAAAGTCATAGTGGAACAAGGGTCATTACAGCTCCTTTCTTCTGCTTACCATTCACAAACCAACAGAGAAATGGAATGGGTCAATCAGAAATTAGAAACTTATCTTTGGATCTTTTGCCAAGGAGATGCCACCCAATGGTCAGACCTATTACCAATGGTGGAGTACTGTCACAACTCCTCCATCCATTCCATAACAGGAAAGACTCCATTCTCACTCATGCTGGGGTATGAGCTGAGGGCCTACCCATCAATCAGAACCACCACCTTTCTACCCGCTCTAGAAAAACACCTTGAAGACCTCAATGAGGCTCGCAAGAAAGCCACTGCTGCCCATGAAAAAGCCCAACACTGCATGAGGGAACACGTAACCTGAAAATTCAAACCATGGAAAGTTGGAGATAAGATATGGCTCAAGGGCCATAACCTGAGACTCCACTACCCCTCTCAAAAACTCGCCCCTCGACATGAAGGACCCTTTGAAATTACACAAGTCATATTATCCATTTCATACAAACTCCACCTACTGTGCACTTGGAAAATTCACAATGCCTTCCATGCCTCCCTTCTTACTCCTTATAGAGAGACTGCAGAACACAGACCAAATTTTGTTCTGCTTCCACCAGATCAAATAGACGGAGAAGAGGAATTTGAAATTGACCAAATACTATCCCATTGGGGTTCCACTCGCCGCCACTACTATCTCGTTTCGTGGAAAGGCTATCCATCTTCCGAAAATACCTGGGAACCCAAATCCAACTTAGGACATGCTGTGGACCTCCTGGACAAATATAAAGCCAGGGACCCCATCGCCTTTCCCCCCATCTTGAATCATCACCATCCATCTCTGAGTCGAGCCCTCACTCCTCCAATCATGCTACATCTCGCTTATGTCATCATCTTCACTTAATGTCATCCCATATCAACTCCTAGTCTGCATATACCAACTCCCAGAATGATCCCATCAAATCCTCTACACCTTGACCCTTGAGAACCCTGTTGCCACGCTTGCCATCCCAAATGTACCTGCCTTTCGAGATCAACCAATACTCAAATCTTTGGTCATCATCTTTTATACATATGCCACTGCTCAAACCATCCATGCACAACTCTTCCCAGATGGGACTCTGCCTGTTTATGCTGCTGCCATGGAGCAGTCAATCCATGAGTCAAGAGACACCATACTTGATGCCCTCCATGACCATGGATTCGATGGCATCTTCCATGGACTTCCAGGACCCATATTCCAGCACATTCTTTGCCCAATTCTCAACACTCTACCCTCCAACCTTCAAGGATACTACTTGGACGACAACCCCAACCATCCATGGAATCAAAATACTTGGGCCCGGGATTACCCTAGTGTAACGACCCTTGGTCCCACCTATGGATTCTATAAGAGACTTTGTGACATTGTGAGTCTAACCAATAGTAGGATGTGATATCCTAAAGGAAACAGAGAATGTATATCAATGAAGGGGAAAGAACAAAGTGAATAAGACTAGAGACTATACTATTAGTAGTACGACTATATATACTAAGAAAGGCTGTGCACAGACCAAGCTATGCTAGAGGCTATACTGTCTATAAGTAGTTAAAAGTGTGTCCACTGGGAACCATGAGGCGATAAGAGAGACTATTGCTATAGGCTCTAGATAAGAGCAGTTATTGCTATTGGACGATAAGAAAAAGTGAGTCAAGAGGAAAAGCATGAGATGGTCATGAGAATGCAATGTGTAAACCATGAGGTGCATAGCCGAGATAAGAGATAAGGTCATGTGACAAGATAATGTGACTAAGGTCATGTGACTGCTGAAGATAAGATAGGAAAAGGTATGTTTGGTGGTTTCTGTAGTAATTTAGTAAAGGTCAAGAAAGTAAAAAGGTAATGGTTTTCCAGGTAGTATAGGCATTGTGAGGGCGAGTGTTACACCTAGAGTATGGGAATCTGGGCCACTCTGGGCAGACAACTCCACAGTCACCCCAGACTCCCCCTCCTCATCCTCTGACTCCTATTCCGACTGTGTCCCACTCCTTATCCCACCTCTGCTGATACCAAACACTCATCCACTGTTCTAAGAGGGAACTACTATTGCTTCTGGAGAATCTGGCAGCAATTCTCATCCTGGAAATGTCGGTACTCTCACCACCAACCACCCCAACATCCTCACCTTCCTTGCCACTGTCCCTCTCCTCAAAAGGGGAACCCCTACTCCTGAACCCTCCAATGTTCTTCCCACTCGAGAACACCCCACCACTCCAACACCTTTCTCCCACCATAATCATAACATCAAACAGTGTGGCAGAAAGGTTTCGTTTGGACTACCCTCCTCTGCAGCACAAACTGTGGACAAATGTTCTTAGGGAAATTGAGGAAAGTAGAGACAGGCAACTCCATTTCCCACCTCCAGTTGCTATAACAAGGACTTTGCGGTAAGTCCCTCACTGGCAAACTACCCCTCCCACTCGCCTGGATCCTCTTCCTTCCCCATAGACACAGACACATTTCCAACCCCTCCTCCTCATCCTACTCTTGTTCAATGCTTCACTTGCAACAAACAAGGACATCTTTGAGCCCACTGCCCTTATTACAAATGTCCTCTCTGCCACACCACTGCTCCTGGACATATCCAAACCTACTGTCCACAACGTCATTGTCTTCTTTGCAGAGAATTGGGACACTCTGACAGAGTCTACCCAACTCACCATAATCCCCTTGACGACTTCGACCCAACTGACTATGAAGTCAATGGTGGTGAGGAATTTGAATAAAGGTTTTGCAGGTGCTTCGACCATATGAAGGGGGTAATGTTACAGTCTATAAAGGGGGTACTCATTTTCTGTCTATTTTCATTCTCTTGCCTCTCATCTCATTTTCTTACTTTACACAGTTGTATTCGTAGTGGAGTCATCCTCCACATTTCTTTCTCACCATATGTGGTTATATTCATAGTGGAGTCATCCTCCACACTACTAGATGCATTCTCTTGATTCACTTCTCTTTATGGCTCACATGGTGCCCCACCCCAATACCCTATTTTAGACTTCAGATAGCAGAGTGGCTGCTGTGTTGGAAGAAATCCTTTCCCCACAAATGCAGAAGGCACCATTGCCTATACCATCAACATCAACATCAACTTCAACACAAAGAATGTCCTCGAAACCTGTATCCATTCCATGGACCAATGTGGGTCCATCTCAACTGTTGACATCCACCAAGACATCTGGATCAAGTGTTCAACAACCACCTCCAACTACTGTCCCCTCACAACCTAACCAGGCACCAACCCCTTCCACTGTCACATCCCAGATTTTGCCAAGTCCAACTCTGGCCAACTCCAGATGATCTCAGACAAACCTTGACCTAGGAGTAACAGACATCCATGGAGTTACATCTCCAGACTTGTACCTCTTATTAATCTCCTTTAGTTATAGTCTACATTTCACCTGTCAGTTCATACAGTTGTTCTGGCCATGTTCCACCTCTGTTCTGAGTCCTATGTACATTGCCATTGCCTAGTAGTTTCGGACTCATACTTCCTCTGGATCTCTAGTGTATATAAATCCTTGTATTTCTCTGTTATACCTTTAGTACAAATATTAACTAAGTCACCTCTACTTTGAGTCTGATTCCCTTCTACCTTCCTCTACTGTAAATATAAGGACACAGGATTTGACAAGGGTGTGACACATAAGTCTTGCGCCAATGTCCTCACCCCTTCATGACCTCTGTACTCTGTAAAACTCCACACCTCCATTGACTTCAGTCAAACCTCTGTTCTCCCTTACTCCTATTCCCTTCGGACCTCTGTCAGACTTGAACCTGGAGGAACTGGACTTGACATCCATGCAGTATAAGTGTAACGACCCTTTATCCAGTTAAGGACTATGAGACATTGTGAGTCTAATGTCGATTAGGATATTGAATCCTATGAACAAAAGAATGTATTCAATAGAGCAGGAGAGGGGAACTAATAAGAGGGGAAAGAACAGGAGAAGTAGACTAGAGAGTACTACTAGAAGTATGACTATGTATATATACTAAGAGAGACCATGCACAGACCAAGCTGTGTTAGAGGCTGTACTAACTATAAGTAGTAAATAATATGGTCACTGGGTACCATGAGGTGATAAGAGGGACTATTGCAATAGGCTTAGATAAGAGCAGTTAATGCTATTGGTCAATAAGGATTTGGTGAGTCAAATGGAAAAGCATAAGGCAAGCATGAGGATGTAATGTGTTTGCCATGAGGTGCACAGCCGAGATAAGAGATAAGGTCACATGATGCAATCATGTGATGCAATCATGTGACAACTGGTCACATAATAGGAAACTGTAATAATCTAGAAAATAAAAAGGTAATGGTTTTCGTGTTGTATAATCTTTCATAAAGGTGAGTAGTCTTTCATATGGGCAAGCTTTACAATAAGTATAGTATTTGTTTCCTTTAGAAGATGACTTAGTGCCACGACGCGTTCTGGATCAGGTGCTGGATACTAGTGTTCTGGTACCTGTGAAAGGCCTATTTGCCATCTCACCTGAGTTCTGGAAGCAATTCTGTGATCCCACAACAGCGAAACGGGTGACTCACACCTCATCCCACTCCATCCAGGTTAACAAGCTTGCCGGATGTGACCCATCCACTGTCAACTGAGACTATGGTGATCAGGTGCACAAGAACAATGAAGGTTTCATCATTGCCCATCACAGCCTGCTGCTAAGATCCATTGAAGTGAAGGTTGGTGGTACTGGACACACTCTCCGAGGTGTTCTGGATTCCGGATCCAAAATTGTTGCTATGCCAAAATGCATATGGGAGGAGATCAGATTACCAATCTGGTCAGCCCACATAATGAAGATGTTGTCAGCAAACACCAGCGTCAATACAACAATAGATGTGCTCAAGAACCTCACACTAGACTTTGGTGTGGATGAGGTTATGGTACAAGTGCAGGTACTTGCACAAGCCAACTTCAATCTCTTGTTGGAACAACCATTTCACTGTCTCATGAGTGCTACCACTGAGGATTTCCCAGATGGTTTACAGACAATTACTCTCCATGATCTGAACACAGGTAAACAGTTCGTGTTGCTGACCTGGTCATGGTTGGAAGGTTGTCCTCGTTGTTGCAAAAATAAGCAATGCAATGGACATCAGTCTATAGTCAAGATGGATTTTTAGCTCTCAATGATCTGTCTAATAACTGGGGAGATTTCAATAATCTTTTTGACGATGCAGACTCTGACTCTGATACCGATGATCTTCCGCTCCAATCTGATTCATCGGACACAGATTCTGCAGGTATGCTTGATCTAGCAGAATGGGCTTCTGATGATGATTCCGATGAGGAACCCGATGCCATACCTATATGGACAACTCGCGACAAACCATCATATCCTTCTCTTGTTTCCTCCTCTACACATATGCATTTGCTGCTTGATGTTTCCCCCACTTATACTCGTTTACCTGCACTTTCTATTGGACCACTTCTCCCATCTGACGACTATCCATTTCTCTCTTCCGTGCAGGTCAAACTCAACACAGACATTGCTTCAGCTCTTGCATCTGTTTACCACTATGATACCATTTGGCATGAACTGGTTTACAAGCCAGTTGCTAAGAAGGTCCAATCTGTGGTCGCTCCCATAGATGAAAAGTACTGGATTATACAGACACTTTTGAACAATCTGATTGCCAGACTTTCACCTTTACCTACACACCCTCTGGACTTTATCCCAGGACAATGCTTCACCCAGGAGTGAGCTAACAAACTCAATCTAGATCCCGCAAACTGGCTCTGGCTGGATAAAGTCAAACTTGTTCACTGGATTGTCTGTGATCAGGAAAAGGCCTTCGCTTAGATACTGTCATATCCATTCCGACCCCTATCAGATATCTCCGAGTTCCTCTGGGCCATCTCCAATTCCAATCCACCTCACACTCCTTGTCTCCCTTGAACTCCTTCCTTAGACTTCACCTCCAGACTTCCATTGGAGATCCTCATCTCCTATCAGTTGTACCTCAGACTTACAATGTCCTACCTCTGTCTATTCCCTATCCATCTTCCTCAGACTTATGATGTCCTACCTCTGCCTATCTCCTTCCATCTTTCCCCTTATGCCTTCCTCTCTATTCTCCATTTCAGGGTTCCCCGTTGATCCTACCTCCGTTGACCCTATCTCCAACCCTTCTCCAGTGTCTCCATGCCTATGTCCATAGCCTCTTCATGGTCTCCATTCTTCCATATATTGCCTCTCCATTTTCACTCCTTCCTTTGTTCTCCTTCCAATCTCCAATCTGCTCCTTGTAGTATATAAGTCCGACCTCCGTACCCTTTTGTACTTCATTACAAAAATTGTTTGTCTCCATCATTAATAAGATCCTGCCTTCTCTACATCATGCTTCCTCCCCATGACTTCTTCTTCCACCTCAGACTTATGACCCTCTGAAATACAAGGACCTGAGCCTGGCAAGGGTGTGACACATAAGTCCTGCACCAATGTCCTCCTTCCTCCTTCCTCCTACATTCACCCCATTGGATCTCTGTTCCTCTGTTCTACATTCCTCCAGACTTCAGTTCAACTCCTATGTTCTACCTCTGTACCTCTGCCCTTATGATCTCCAACCAGACTTTGTCCCTTTGAGTTGTAAGAACCTCTGACCCTCCGGAACTCTGCTGGAGTAAGATCTGAAGGAAGTAGGGATCTTGACAGTATTTTCGTAATGCATCTTGTCAAGGCTCACTAACTTGTCTAGATGTATCCTCATGTTGTAACACTCTTTTATATCTGATCTCCACTGCTGTCACTACCTCTTATCTTCCGACTATTGTCGATCAAAGACTATGCTCTCAAGGAGTAATGTCTCAACACAACCATTCCTTATCCGTTTCTCCTCTGAACCTATGATTCCATCTCCATTATAACCTCTGCTCATATCCATTCTTATGCCTCTGACCTTCAGGCAACCTCCGTTTTGAGTTACATTTGTGGTACTCAGATTGTAGGACTTATTTTCATGATAGTCCTACTCCTTTCTGTTTCTTGCAACTCCATTGAGGTTCGTCTTTGTGACAACCTCTTCATTGACCTCTGATATTATTATCCCCTACTCTCCTTATCATCTCCGATTATCTCCAATATTTCTTCTTCTTTAATTCCATTCCTTTCTTCATGCTTTGGGCATTATGTTTTCATGCTTCTCATTTGGATTCCTGATGTTTCTGTTGTTTAGGAAATTGCAGCTTGCCCACCATAGTCCATTGACTTGCTGGTTATGTGCAGCATCATCTCCTGAACTTCTTACAGAAGGTTTCTATTGAAGTCTGAGAGAGGGCAGGAATTGCCCGATACTCAGCCACTGCCTAAGATGGGCAGAAACAACTGAGGTGCTTGTGAGTGAGATACAGGATATATATATGCTATGGGTGAAGGCACACTCATATTATGTTACCTACAATATTGCCGTAATAACCCTGAAAGAAGGTTATAAGGATTAAGTGAATGAGATGTAGTATTTCCAGCGCTTCCGTGCTTTCCAAGGAAGTTCCAGAAGTGATTCTGGTGTTTCTGAGCTTGGAAGAGCGCAGGAATATTCTGGAAGTGGTTCCAGTGGTTCTGAGTCTGGAAGGCATGGGAATATTCCAGAAGTGGTTCCGGAATAGGGGTTCCAGGATTGGAACATAGAACTGTCAGAACTGTTGTTATTTGTCACTCCCACTCAAGTGTAGCTGCAATCCCATACTTTGAATGAATTTCCAATATGGCTTGTTTGCAAGAGGTTTTGTGAGTATGTCCGCCACCATGTCCTTAGTGGAAACATACCAGACTACTGCTTCTTCCTTTCCAACTATGTCATCCTAGATGAAATGGTACTTTTGTTGGATGTGTTTGGTCTGGGCTCAGAACTGTGGATCATGACAGAGGATGATGGCTGCTTGGTTGTCACAAAATAGTTTTGTAGGAGCTTGCTGAGAATGTCCAATGTCATCAAAGAAAGCCCAGAGCCAGGCCAAGTGTTGTCCAGCATTGCTGAGTCCGATGTACTCTGATTCCATAGTGGAGAGCACTACCATTCTCTGTTGTTTGCTGGACCAGGAAATGGCACCATGATTGCTGATGAAAACAAAATCAGAAGTGGAATGGGAGTTGTCTGGGTCCTGAGACCATCCAGCATCAGAGTATCCATGGAAGTCCATATCTGTGGAAAGTTCTGTTCCATTGAAATGGAGCTCCATGTCCTTGGTAGCCTGGACATATCATAGTACACGTTTTGCTGCCTCCCAATGAATGTGTTTGGGTTTGGCACTGAAACGGCTGAGTGTGCCTACTGCATAAGCAAGGTCCAGGCGAGTTCTGAGCATGAGATACATCAATGACCCTATGACCGTGAGGTATAAAACCTGTTTGGATCAATTACAGACAGCTGGGAGTTGTGTGCCATAGGGGTCCATACTGGTTTGCAGGTGGACATGCCAGTGCATCCCAGGACTGTTCAGAAGTACTGTGATTGAGATAAGGACATGGTCCGGAGTTTTCAGTGTTGTTTGACTTCAATTCTGAGAATGAATTTGGCTTTCCCAAGATCATGCATTTTGAAAGCAGCTGAGAGTTTTGCTTTTATAAAGTCCATGAACTTTCGGGTGGTAGTGGCTAGAAGTAGGTCATCAACATAGACAACTAGGAAACAGATTTGATCATCTTTCCAGAATACATAGAGACATGTCTCTGCATCCAAACAAAAGAATCTGAGTTCTCCGAGCTTTCAGTCTAGGTTTTGTCCCAAGTCTGGCCAGCTTGTTTGAGTCCATACAAGGAGTGCTGGAGTTTCCAGCAATATCTGGGTTGAATCAAAATACCTGTCAGAGGTGACATGTATAGGTCCTCCTGCAGTTCTCCATTGAGATATGCTGTAGATACATCCATCTGGTCCAACTCCAGGTTGTGCTTGGCAGCCAAGGCAATTAGTGTTTGGACAAAGTCAAGGTTAGCTACTGGAGCAAAGACTTCCTGGTAATCCACTCCCTCTTTTTGTGTGAAGCCACGGGCAACAATCCAGAGTTTGTAGTGTTTAATGCTTCCAGACTGGTCCCATTTAATTCGGAATATAGGTTTGGAGGTAATTGGAGTTACTCCTTCTGGGATGAGTACAGTCTCATAGACATGGTTGGAGTTGAGACTTTGGAGTTTGTCTTCTAGGGCAGATTTCCATAGCTCCTTGTCTGGACCTGAGAAGGCTTCCTTCAGAGTATTTTGAAGTGACTCATTGGAGGATGATTTTGCAGACCCAGCAAATATGAAATCCTCTATGGAGGCTGCAAATGTACCAGAGACTTCTGGATCATCCTCCAGTGGTTCCAGTGGTTCCAGACTCTGTTCTGGGTTGTGTGGCTGTGCTTCCTCCTTGCAATTTACTCGCCTTTCAGCTTCCTCCTGTAGAGTACAGTCATACTCTTTGTTTTTGTTGGCTGCTTGCTGTTGTCTGTTGCTTCATCATATAGCTGGTGGAGCAAGGAGTGTAACCAGAACAACTGCCAGAACAACTGCTGGGACAACTGCCAGAACAGCTGCCAGAACAGCTGCCAGAACAACTGCTGGAACAACTGCCGGGACAACTGCCAGAACAGCTGCCAGAACAACTGCTGGAATGGCAGTTGGAATGGCAGCTGGAATGGCAGCTGGAGGTGGTGCAGGAGCAGGAACTTCATGTAAGCAGAGTTGATCAAGGTGTTCAGTAAGTTCTTCAATGCCAGGGCTGACAGGTCGTTCTGAGATATCATCTGGGGCTGCAGGAATGTCTCCCACTGGTTCAGGATTGGGTTGATGGTCATCATCATCATGGTTCTGCTCTGGAATTAAGCCCTTCCACTGTTCCTCAACAGCAGCAGCATTCCATGGAGCAGGTTCAGCACTGGAGATGGTTTCAGTTTCATCAAAAGTGACCTGGTGACTGGAAATGATTGTTCAATGCTCAATATCAAGGAGTTTGTAGGCTTGTTGTCCATGGATGTACCAGTTACAGTCTACTAAGGGGGTACTCATTTTTCTCTTAATTCATTCTCTCGCCTCTCGTCTCACTCTCTCACTGTACACAGTTGTATTCGTAGTGGAGTTGTCCTCCACCTTTCTGCCTATCATACATGATTGTATTCATAGTGGAGTTGTCCTCCACATTATTAGATATGTTCTCCTGATTCATTTCTCTTTACAACTCACATGGTGCCCTGCCCCAATACCCTATTTAGACTTCCTTTCCGTTCCCATTCTGCATCTCCTTATTCGGACTTCTCCGATGCAGAACTCCTTTTAGTATTTCATATTGTGCTGCACACTATATCTTAGATCTGACTCGCTGCTGCACATCAAGTCATACGTAGATGGAGACAGAACTCCTTTGAGCTTCCACTTCTTTATGTCCTTTTCTATCTCTCACACAGACCAGGGGCCTACTGTATATAAGGACTCGCTTCGCTCTCCTGTATTTTCCGTTAAGCTAGTTCTACACAATATCAGCATTGTTTCTAGACACATCCTCCAAGTCCCTAGTGAGAGCCTCGTCATACCTAGGATAGGAGAGACCACATAGGCTTGCATTCCTCTCAAGCTCGGCATCATCCTTTAGTGTTATCTCGTCACCCTTCAGTCCTTACTTGCACTACATATCTTTGACCTGTATCGCAGCATGCTCTGTCAACACATCGCTGTGCATTACAAAAGAACTAGCTTTTCTATCTGCCCCTACTATCATGTAGAGGGCATTCTCTCATTCCACAATATCTCGCTTTGGCAGATTCAGAGTACCTTCAGACTCCCCTCCTTCTTCCTCCAGTTCCACAACCCCCACCATGGACCACCCTTCCCAATCCTCCCCACTTCTGCATATCCACCATTTACCTGACGACCACCCCTTCCATCTTGTCTGTCCCGATCGATATACCCATCCAGATATCATCACGAAATATCATCAACATCAACAGGCACTTGCGGACATCAACCTAAGCCAAGATTGGAACCTCGACAACCTTCCCTCAGTATCTGAATTAGCTGCCATCCCCTCCCCGACTCCCACATCCCACATCATTCCTGACAAGAAACCTCCTGCTGTTTTTCATGACCCTTATCCAGAACCGACCATGGAAGACATACAAATTGACCCAGCTCTAAATGAGGACTCTGACCCAGAACCGACTGATGCAGAGATGGTATCAGAAATCAAGGCTGCCCTCCCTGAGGACTTTATGGGGGAGGCTGAGGATGCCAACCGATGGCTCCTCACAATGGATGCCTACTTCACTATCAACGATAGGCTTTTCTTGGATCGCAATAAGTCCCTTACTTTTCTCAACAAGATCAGTAAAGGCTGAGGAAAGACCTTTGCTGAAGGATGGCTGATGAAACTTGGGAACCCCTCTATTCCTGATGACTTAAAGACCTTCACCTGCATCAAACAGGCTTTTGAGACTGCTTTCTCTCCCTACGACATAGTCGCTAAGGCTCGGATTGACCTCTCCAAACTCCATCAACATACCAGAAAGAACGTGGAGTGACAGGTTCACTATGTATGCTTCACAGTTCCAACTTCTTGCCGAGAAGTCGGAAATCACCTACAAACACACTCTCATGGAGTGGTTTATCCAAGGCCTCACACCCAAGCTCGCCATGATGATCCTGTCATGCGACACGATTCCAGACAACTACAAAGATTGGATAAAGAAAGCCAGCCAGTTCTCCCAACAACTACAGAGAATTGGAGACCTATGATAGGGGGTGCCACACATTCCAGCCCTCCTCTCAAAACCACAAGGACCCATATGCGATGGACGTAAATGCCATGCGCCTGTCGCCGACTCAGTGCACTGAGTATATGCAGAAGAATCAATGCTTCATATGCCATAAGGTTGGCTGTAGGTCTACCAACCACACCAGATCTGGAACCGACCAGACCATACATCCCTGCCCGACCACATCCTCCGGACGCTCCACACGTCCAACTTACAAAGTCCTGCAATGATGGGCACAAACCAACACCACAATGGAGGAGGATGATGAACTCTCAGCTTACCTAGATGCCATGGGTAGCTCTGAAAAAGGCGCCACTATTAGAATCCTCAAAACTGCTTTTAGGGAGGGCAACTCGTCCATGGACAAGGAGGAAGGCTACCAAGCCATGGCTGAGGTACGGGCAGCCTCGTACCAAGAGTGCCAGAAGGAAGTGACCAGGGAAGCACCACGAGCCAGGGCAGTACGTGTTACAATCTCCTATTTTTCCCTATTTTTCTAGGCTTTGTTTCAACCAGAAAAGACACAAGTGTCGCATTCACTACAGACACACTACACTTCTTATCCTAATGCTCCACTTGCTTACTTTCCCACGCAAGACATTACTTTCC
>JBBPRQ010000676.1:0-17690 GCA_038093095.1 Boletus insuetus | reverse complement strand
CCCCATCTACATACACTATAATAATCAAATTTGAAAATGACACAGGGCTGAATTCTACATCTTATACTATAATGTAAAATCAATACATCATGGGTCAAACAGTTAATTCACATGTGAGGCCCTGGATACTCTAGCACTATTGTATAAGGGATATGGATATGTTATAGAGCCCTATAATAAGCATTGTCTTCAAGATGAGTGCTTCATTAATAGTAGTTCAGTCTTTTCCATTAATTAACATATCTTTGGGGGTCCTCACTGCCCCTTCCATGGCTTGTTCTCTAGTCACTTGACACCATCTGCTACTGCAATGATGGGCAGCTGCCTGTATCACACACACAGTACACATTCCACATTTAATTTTACCAGAATGGCCATATTCATCATATCTCATCCATTTCTTGACAGTTTGATATGATTGTTGATGCATTGGAAAGTGGTAAGAGGGGCCTACATATTCACATGCACGATGGGTGTCTGTAATGCCCATACTGCACACACAGTATATAGCCCACACTCAATGGCCATATTTTGTATTTTACAGCAGTTTGTGCAAATAATGGCACTTGTGACTTGAAAAAAAAATACACAACAAACAATGGGACTTGTAGGAATTTGTCGATACTTAGTCAGTCTTTGTGCCCACTCCTCATGCCAAATCAAAAAATCTCATCCAACCTGAAATATGATGCCCTTCAGCTATACCAGTGTCAATTACTATTCCTCTGGGATATTTGTACTTGCCTTGACATCTTTCGCCACACTTTCTTCTGTATTCAAAAGCTCTTCAATGAAACTGATGATGTTATCAAACCATGTAGCGCATTCTGTGGATGCCCAAGAAATCTTAACTTAGAAGACTGTCAGTACTTGGTCAAACTCATACAACACTATCCAAACTGGTTCCTTAATGAGCTTGCCAGCCTCATGCAACAGAATCGGTTCATCTCCATACACTACACAACCATTCACCAAGAGCTTGTCTGTGCTGGTCTCTCACTCAAGAAGCTTTGGAAGATTTACAGTGAGGACCTATGGGCAGATTTTATGTGAAGGATGGCACAATACACATCCGATGAGCTTGTCTCTATTGATGAGACATCAACAGATGAACAGACACCTTTCAGGTGGAGTGGGTGTGCCAAGAGGAGTCTCCAACCCTGCATGAGAGGTGTTTTCATATGAGAACATCGTCTATCAGCTGTTGCTGCAATGTCTTGTGAGAGAATCATTGCAGGTTGTTGTGTGGAGGGCTCACTGCACCATGATGATTTCCTATCCTTTTTGGAGCACTCTGTTGTATGTTATGAAACTTATGATTCCCATTCAAGTGTATCTGAGCTCACTAACAACTATTTGTAGCTTCCACAGTGTGAAGCATATCCAGGCAAGCACAGCATGCTCATCATGGATAATGCTCATATTCACCACTGTGATCAGATCTGTGAGCTCACAGAAAGATTTGATAAGTTGGTAAAGATACAATCTAGTAGTTGTGTGGATCTAACATGTTCAACAAAGGTGAGCACCAAAGAAATCCATACTCATATGTGGTCTGATGGATGTGAGATGCTGAGGTAGGAACAGCTTGGCAGGAGAGCACAGAGCTGTAGTAGGAGGGGGAACAGTGGCAGCTGGTCCATTGGCAAATGATGGTGGCTGTGCTCAATATTTTTGAAAAAGCTAGAACATCTCAGTAGGAAAATTGAAGTGGATGATAGGAGCTGCAACAGCTGGTGCTGCAAGTGGGGTATTGGGCTTCTTAAACTATTGGCATCACTTGGCAAGAACTGTTGTTTGGCCAAGAAGGTCATCTGAGAGCATTTGAAAGTGCTGGTGATTTGGAGGCATCTTGAGAGTTGCAACTGCAGGTTCTTTGAGCTACATCAAAGTTCAGTGTGAGATAATACTTGAAATGGTAGATGACACCATTGCTGATGCCCAACACTCAAGGCACACAAATGTCAGTGGGACATGCTTTCCACCATCAGCTGTGTTTACAAAGCAAAACTCACTGACACATCCAGGTTTCTTGTTACAGATCCATTGAGTGCACAATGCCTGTATATTTTTGTTTACTGGTTGATTTCATTCATCAATGTTGGCAGCCTTTGGAGTATGGGTCTTCTTTTTCTTTTTCTTGTGATCTACATTGGCTGAGTCTGATTCGCTATCTGTAGTATTATCATTATTCTCATCTTGTTGGCACTGCTAGCTCATCTAATCAGTAAACTCAATATATCATTTATATCCTTCAAACCTTCAGCAGCTTTGGCTTCCCTTAAACAGTAATATTGGCTTCAAAACCCTTGACCTTATGGATATGCTCACAAGTAGGTTGTGGTCTTCTGATGTGGTGACCATGAGAGGAGAGGAAAAAATCCATAGAATTGAGAATGTTACATTGTAATTTTCAAATGAAAGAACTGTAGGATTTAGTTTTTTGTCAACCTTGACCAGAATTTGGGCCTTCTAGGTATTAAAGGGCTTGTCATCATTGAGTTTGAAGTAGCCATTGGATTTCTTATCTAGAAGTGGAATACATCACAAGGTTGTACATGGCCTTGACCATGGCCCAGGGTTCAGGCTTGGGGCCTTAGACCTTCTTCTGATTCAGATCTACTGGCAGAGCCTGACTTAAAGCTGCAGCTTGAAATCAGGTCAGTTATGAGCCAAAAGCTGCATATATGCTATTTTTCTTTGCTTTTTTGCCCTTCTTTTGAATGTTACATCATCTTTGGGAGCAATTGGTGCCATCTCATCAAGTTCACAATCAATACTATCAGTTCATTAGCTACCAAGGGCAAGCCAGGAGGGTGCCAGTGTAAGTGATGATGTACTAGTAGTAAGCATATACATTCTGAAATTCCTCCAAGTCCTGTCATTTGTTGTGTATTGTTTTTCAAGTTGCAAGTGCCATTATTTGCACAAACTGCTGTAATCATATCTCATCCATTTCATAACTAATTGACATGCTTGTTGGTACATTAGGAAGCTGACATAAATTCCTACACATCCACACATAGTGTGGGCATTCTGGACACCCTTATGACACACACAATACAATATCTGTTGCAGTCTACTAAGGGGGTACTCATTGTTTCCTTATTCGTTCTCTCGCCTCTCGTCTCGTTCTCTCACTGTATGCAATTGTATTCGTAGTGGAGTCATCCTCCACACTACTAGATGCATTCTCTCAATTTACTTCTCTTTCTGGCTCACACAGCGCCCCGCTCTGATACCCTATTTAGACTTCCTTTCCAACTCCATTCCACATTGCCTTATTCAGACTTCTTCCATTGTGGAACTCTGTTTGTATTTCATATTGTGCTGCACACTATATTTTAGATCTGACTTGCTGCTGCGCATCAAGTCATACATAAATGGAGACAGAACTCCTTCAGGCTTCTGCTCCTTTATTTCCTTTTCTATCTCTCACACAGACCAGGGGCCTACTGTATAAATAGTCTCGCTTTGCTCACCTATACTTTCCCTTAAGCTAGTTCTACACAATATCAGTGTTGTTTCTAGACCCATCCTCTGAGTCCCTAGTGAGTGCCTCGTCGTATCTAGGATAGGAGAGATCCACCTAGGCTTGCATTCCTCTCAAGTGACCCATATCACAGCATGCTCTATCAACACATCGCTGTGCATTACAATATCATTAGAATGGCCATATTCTGTATATTGCTTATATCTCATCCATTTCTTGCTGGATTGACATGATTGTTGGTGCATTGGAAAGCTGTAATAGGGGTGTACACCTCCATGTCCACTACAGGCATTTGTGAACACCCATACTGCACACAAGTACATATCCCATACATAATGTTATTAGAATGACTATATTGTTTGTGTCTCATTCATTTTGTAACTAATTGACATGATTGTTAATGTAGACATAAGCTTCTACACATTCACAAACTGCAGGTGTCCTGGATGCCCATATCACACACACAACTCAACATCATTAGAATTAGCATGTTCTATATTCTAATTGCATCTTATCCATTTCTTAATGGATTGACATGATTGTTGGTGAATTAGAAATCTAAAATAGAGGTCTACACATCCACATGCACCACAGACATTCAGGATGCCCATATCACATAGACAGTACACATGCTACACAATTGATAATCATATCACATATGCATGTGCTTATAAAGGGTGTGTTACAGGGCACTACAATAAACATCATTTTCAAGATGAAAGCTTCACTAATAGCAGTTCAGCCTTTTCTATCAATCAATGCATCTTTGGGCATTCTCACCACCCCTTCCTTGGCTTGTTCTCTAGTCACATGACATCATATGCTGCCACAAGATGGGTGGCCAGGACACTCATCAACATGCAAAGCAATCCATGACTTGAAAATATACTTCTGTAGCATCCATCAACTCCCAACAACAGCTTGACTTATATAAGGGCACTAGTATATAAAAGGTGCACATTCATTATTAATCATGAAATAATTTGAATAAGGCTTTATTTATAATAGGGGGGTTTATCATATCCCCAAAACTCCTATTGATATCTCTGGTCTTCTCTGGTTGTATTCCCTCTATCTTTGTTAACATTGTGTTTAGACTTACTTTAGAGTTCCATACTAATTAATTATCTCAGCTCCAATTATCTCCTTTAGTAGTTACACCACCATTCCTCGGATAAGAGTTCATGAGATCATCCAGAGTTGGACAGAGTTGGACAGAGGTGACCAAATAGGGGTTGGAACGGAATATGACAGTCTCTTTGTTTATACCTTTTCTTTTGTTCTTCTTCCAACCCCTGATCCATTCTTGTAGTATATAAATCCAACCTCCATGTCCCATACTCCTCAGTTTGAATATCAACTTAGTATCTCTCCTCCAAGCCTTGTCTCTCCTCCAACTCTTCCCATCTACCCTCTGACTACTCCCTCCTATCTTATACCTCTGTCTCTCTGACAAGGACTAGACAAGGGCATGATATATGTAAAAGTCCTATACCAACATCCTCATCTGTCTGTAACCTCCATTTCCATGATCTCTATGCTGAACTTTGGTCCTTTATATCTAACTTTGTTGCAAGCTACCAGACCTCCATCAGACTTGTGTTCAGAGTGATACCAGACTTAACAGGTTTGCCTTTTGTAGAACCCTAGCATCCTACTATGGAAGAATTAGGGTTACAAGTTTCTCTAGGAAAGGTGAAAGATACTGATAGCCACTGACCTCATTTATAACATTTTCCAAGGTGATTGTGTATTATAAATGGTACAAGCATTAGTTGCTGGTGTATCAAATTCTTGCCACTTACAGGTTCATTGGCCTAGTAGATGAAGAGAAAATAAAGTATGTCAAAGTGAAATGGACATACAGTTGTATTTGACATTGTTTATGGTTGTTTATCTGATTTACAAATGGAAAAGGTGATGGTTGAAGGTCAAGGTGTGTTGAGACATAGCCACATACATTGAATTACTTTTATGTAGATACAAACATGTTATATAATCAACATGTGGCTATGTTGCCCATATTCTGAACTGCTGGTGTGTTCTGCTTGCTTGGTTTCTTTCTGACTCAAAGTACCACATAAGATAATCTACAAGATTTCTTTAACTGTCCTCCCCTGTCTGCAAAAGAGGCCAAGATATTACCCTAGTTGGCCTGAAAGTGGGTTTCTGCTCTTTATCTCAGAATAAGCATCACTTGATCACCAATCTGGAAGTCCAGAGCAGAACTTCATCATTTGTCTGCTGGTCCTTGGTAGCATTTTTGTGCTTCCAGCATCTCCAATTAGAGGAACTCATGCAGTTCATTCAAGTCCGTGATATAGAACTTGGCTATGAAAGAGGTAAGATTGCAATTGGAGTGGACAGAGAAGTTGGGATGGTATTTTTTATTGGCAAAGAACAGAGATACTCTAGTGGTAGCACTAGGAGTATTGTTATAGGTGAACTCTGCAAGGGGTAAGTATTCAGACCAATCATCTTGCTGATAACTGCAATAAATCTGGAGGTATTGCTTGAGCATCTAATTGGCTTGTTCTATCTGGCCATCCCCCTCTGTCAGCTGCAGGTGGTCAGCATTCTCAATATCTGAGGGGGAATTGAATGTGAGGTGAGGAAGACAGAGGAAGGCCCTGGAAGGGACACACCTACCCTGATGCTCTCAATGGCAACTATCTTTGGGTGCTCCATGGAGGGAGAAAGAGGCTGCTTGGGGGGTAGAGAGGTGTGTTAAAGAGTGTGTTAATGAGTGTAGACTTTCTGAGGCCAGATTCGCCTGGAGGGAGTAAGCATGAGGAGGGTGAGGGTGAAGGAGAGAGATAGACCGACAACCATGGTGGTGAATTGGAAATCCTCTTTCTGTGGACCTGGTTTGGAAGATTTGCAAAACTAACATAGCTCATGAGCTTCTTGCAGATGACCAGGGTGAGGCTAGAGATGTTCTGCTGCAGGGTGGAGCTGGTGCCATTTGGGAAACCATTGGAGGAAGGAGAGAAAGGGTCAGCACAAGTGGAGATGTACAAGTCAGAAGGTGGAGTGAGATTGTCAATTGTAGTGCACCTTTGAAGGATGTATCTGCAGAGAGTGGAGTGCCTGGCTGAAACTAAGGATTCAGGTAATGGTAGCTATCCAAGAACCAAGCACAAGTTATGATAGATTGGAGTGAAGCATGGGACAGTTGTCAACATACCAGGTCATACCTGCCCAGTCTGACCTGCTGTCCCATTGTCCATTCATTCCCCCACCAGGGCTCTCCTTCAATGTCTCATATAGGGGTTCACTGGCAACCCCTTTCCTCCCAGAGCTAGGATCTGCCAGGGCCATATAGAGAGATGGTGGGGTGCATCATCATCGACATATACAGTGGCTCAAAAAACTGTCCCAATGTTTGCAAGTTTTTCACTAAATGCAATAACCCCCAATACCCCCTAACTCTCACCTTAACATATGAGAGTATGAAATAATGTACTTACTCTTGGCTTTCTATGGGCCCAAGGGTCAAGTGATTTGAACAGGATTTGATGAAAGGGAAGCAATTTTAAAATGACTACTCATTGGGACAGTTTTTTGACTTTGAATTCTTATTACATATATCAGACTCTGGAATGCTGTAAGATGGTTACATATTTTAGGTAATGACTATATTATGTCACCATTATGTAATTCATTACTCTACAGCATATATAAATTCTGCCATCACAAATAAATTCCCTCATTTCCACCATGAAACATCTCATTGCTGCTCAAAGAACAATATCATCTCTCTTGCTTCTCTTGATCTTTCCTGCAGGCAAATTGCATCCCCAACTGGCATAGGGAAGTCTACTGTGGCCAGGGTCCTTCAGGAAATCCAACCAGAGAAAGAAAACCTTCATGGTGGTCATCCTTCCAAACTCTCTTCTACCAATAAACATGCTTTTGTCCAGCAAATTCTTACTGGGAAGGCCAGCAATACTGTTCAGGCCACTCATTTCATTAATACTATCATCAGCACTCCTGTATACCCACAGACAGTGAGGAATACCCTCAGGTAGGCCTCTCTAAAGGCTGTGGTAAAGAAGAAAAAACCTCTTCTCTCTACTACTCATAGAAAGAGGAGATTGGCCTTTGCTCTCAAGTACCAGCATTGGACTGTGGAGGACTGGAAGAGGGTAATTTGGTCAGATGAGACTAAAATCAATAGGATTGGGTCAGATGGACAGGAGTATGTATGGAAAAAGAAGGAAGAGGGGCTGATTTTCAGAGAGGTCAAAGGTACAGTCAAATTTGGAGGAGGGTCACTCATGGTATGGGGCTGTATTGGGTGGAATGGTGTGGGGGTTTTGAGTGAGGTTGAGGGGAGGATGGATGCTGAACAGTATGTGGCCATTTTGGAGGGAGGCTTGCTGCAAAGCATGGAGGAATCTGGAATTCCTGCAGGTGAAGTCATTTTCCAGCAGGACAATGATCCTAAACATACCTCCAGAACAGCCAAGATCTGATTTGAGGAGCAAGATATCAAGCTTCTGGATTGGCCTGCTCAGTCTCCAGACCTCAACCCTATTGAACACACTTGGGGTCATCTCAAAAGATGCCTTTCAGGCTATGAAAGGGCTCATATAGGGGTTTATCAGTTATGGGATAGGTTGGTGGTAGAGTGGGGGAAGATTTCTGTGGAGGAATGTCAGAAATGGATAGAAAGCATGCCTAGAAGGATTCAAGCAGTTATTAAGGCCAAGGGAGGTCATACCAAGTACTTAATATCCTATCTTGTACAAAGTCAAAAAACTGTCCCAATGAGTAGTCATTTTAGAATGGCTGCCATTTCATCAAATCCTGTTCAAATCACTTGACCCTTGGGCCCATAAAAAGCCAAGAGTAAGTACATTATTTCATACTCTCATATGTTAAGGTGAGGGTTAGGGGTTATTGGGGGTTATTGCATTTAGTGAAAGACTTGTAAACATTGGGACAGTTTTTTGAGCCACTGTAGGAGCAGAGGTAGTTTGCTGCATTGTGAGGGTGAAGGGTGAAGGGTGGCAGTAATCCAGTGCAGGCAGCATGTTGCAAGAAAATAATGCATTCCAGGAATCCGAGTCAGATACTGCAAGGATGCTAACTTAGAAGAGAGAACTGTGCAGTTGGACATGTTAACTCACATGGATGTAAAGGGCTGCACTGAGGTTCATCATTGCCTATACAATCAACATGTATGTACAATGATCTATTACAACAAGACAGTGTAGTTTGTTGAAGTAGTTGTTCAACCAGAATGATTGGGCCAAATGAAAACTATTTGTATGTTTAAGGTGGTCATCAGCAATCTCTCCAAAGCAGGGTATTAGGTGAGCATATGATCTGATCTGATCTATAGGAAAGACATTGCCAAAAATTTCTTCCAAGGAATGAGCCACTAGCTTCAGTGCATACATTCCTGTTGCTTGGTCGATGTTCCCTTGTTGTTCATGGATAGTATCATACCTTTGAGCATAGATGAGGAAGTGATTAGCCCAAAACTGATGCTGGCCTCTGGGGGAAAGAGGATGTATGATAAGATATACTTTGACTACAGTGTGACCTTGAAGAGTTTTAGCACTACTCTATGACTGGACAATGACAATAACACCCCTGTAAGACCACTAAAGGGCCATTCATGATGATAATCAACTTGCAAGATCACTGCATCATAACAGCCATATTTCCATGCACAGTTAGATGGGTAAGCATTAATCATGAACACTGGTGCATGGGAAGTTGGATCATGATATAGCTTCTGTTGGACATGAACTTTGTACCAGATTTGGAGGTCATTGAATGAGAGATGGGCATCTGAGGGACTGCATCTCTGACCCCCAAATGAGTGCAAGTGTATACCACCATGGTTGAAGAAATCTGCAAGCGCAAATCGTAGGTCTGGAAGGTTGAATATCTCAGCCACCTTTTCAATAGGGATCCAGTTGATGGAAGGGTCATAATTGACATGAAAGGTGGTATGACCGGAGGTGAAGGTGCAGGGTGGATGTGAAACAGAGCCAGTTCTGGCTGATTGAAGTGTCTCTGCGATGGTGAAAAGATTGGAAAGAGGGTGTAGGGGTGATCAGAGTTCACTCAGGACCTTCATAGGATATTCTTCTTCTTTGTGGGGATCAGCATCCTCAGCAGTGTCAAGAGTTGAAGCTAGATTTGGATTGATCTCCGCAAAGTTAGCTGCAGCACCTGCAATCTCGGTTGCCATCCGAAAAAGCTGGCATTTCTTGCTATGATCTTTGTAGCAACAAATCTGCAAGTCATAGTTGTGATTGTTCATTGTGGATGCAGGCTGCTTGATGACTTTAATATGTGCATGCTCTGTTGTATCTGCAGACCACTGCACAGGCATGCCAAGTTGGCTGACACTTGCAGCAACATGGTGGTGCAACTCAAGTTTTGGAATCTTCCAATGTGTTAGAGCAGTGCCATCGTTGCTTCCCTTCATAAGCCCTTGTCAGTGATTGTGTCCTTGTGATTATGGGACTCAGAAAGAGCTGCACTTATCTTGTCACAGATGAGTGATGTGATTATTGTTGCCTAAGCCAAGTACTAGAAATCCATCAGGGCATGGATTGGGGTGACCACATTGGATGGTGCAGCACCAGCAATAACAGCAACTAGGTAGTGCTGTATCTTATGTTGAGGTCAACCACCAACCTTTTTTAGAGTTGTTATATCACTCTTGAAATGATGCAGGCTGATGATTGTGTGCAAAATGGAATAGCAGAAGTCAAGCTCCTGTGAGCTGAGAGCATTTTTGCACCATTGGACATCATGATCCCAAGAGAACTGATGCCAGTGGTGCAACCCCTCTAAAGAGATGAAGTGAGTGGGATTGGAGTGAGGCCAATCATGCCAGAAGGGAGCTGTCACCCCAATTAACCTGAATGGTGTGCATTGTATAAAATAATGCAGCACATCATTCAGATCACATTGAATGTGAGAGAGTTGAGAGTGCATAGTTGTGTGAGTGCATGGTGGATGGCAGAATACATCACCAAAATTATGGTGGCTAGCCATGGTTATGGGCAATGTGTTTCTGTGTATGCATGCCACCAAGGATTCTTCTGGGGTATCAGCAATGTATGCAGCTAGCAGGGTGAAACAGAACTGAAGGTTACCAAGTGGGTCAGACATCATCTGTCCCATTTGGGCAGCAATCTTGAGGGGTTCCATGATAATGTCAAGACTGTTATGAAAAAGGCGCACCTCCAGTACAGACTGCATGCTCTTCACTGGATGGAGAAATTTGGGAATGGATATCAGGGCAGTGGGTAAGAATGCATGCAATGAGGCCTTGTTGTGGATGTTCATTCTGATATTGGTGAGGCTGATTAGCAGCAAATAGGTAATCTTCCCTCCACACATATTGGTGACATTAGTTTTGTCTGATGATAGAATAACACCACATAATGTAGCATTTTGTGGGAGTTTGCCCTAGGTTGAGTCAATGTTATATATGACAGCAGAGGAGGTAGAGAGATTACCTGAATATCTCATGCTACATTGCCACTCATCCATTCACTATATTCCTGAACAACCTTCTCCCTGGTTGTGAATGCGCAAAATGGAACATAATCCATATGGCTAACAAAGTGGGGGTGGTTGAACAATGCTTTGATGCAATTGAGGGAATCACAGTAGTACAGGACAGCTGGTTTCTTGGTTGGGTGGGATGTAGGGATGATCCTGTAATTCCAACATGGCCTACTTGGGAGAAGCTCTGCCCGCCCACAAAGATCCTTGGTGTAATGCACAGTGATGTGTTGACAGAGTGTGCTGTGATATAGGTTGAAGATATGTAGCGTGAGTAAGGACTGAAGAGTGATGAGGTAACACTGAAGGACAATGCCAAGCTTGAGAGGAATGCAAGCCTAGGCAGGTCTCTCCTATCCTAGGTATGACAAGGCACTCAATAGGGACTCGGAGGATGGGTGTTACGGTCTACGTGAGAGGGGGTACTCTTTTTTCTTATTTGCTATGCTGCTTTACTTGTTTCTCTTTAGACTCTGTCTCTCACTCTATGAAGTTGTATTCGTACTAGAGTCATCCTCCAGATAGTTTCTCCTTTTATGTCTATTATTTACATACTCACATGGTACCCCGCCTCCACTCTATATTTAGCTCTTCCCTTCTGATCCGCTTTCACATGGGATTCCTTCGGACTTCCGCCTGTGCGGCATTCCTCTTTTAGATCACACTGCCACATCCCACAGTTCCGCATTATCGGGATGGACTATATGGAGTACGGTTGTCCTTCAGACTCCCGCCTCCTTTTTCCTTTTATATCACTTACCTTACTCGCACGGACCAGGGGCCTACCATATATAAACTCTGTACTTCTACACTGTATTTTCCCTAAGCTAGTTCTACGCAATATCAGCATAGTTCTAGTGATACTTCCCGAGAGCTCCAGCGGCTAGCACCTGGATATTGGAGACTGTCAAGCCCACCTCGAGTCTCAGTTTGTCTTCTGAGATAGACTGTGGTAGACATTGCCTAGCAGGACCCTCTACTTGTAACTCGTTCAGACCAAGGTAACATTACGCTCCGCTTGTCACTAACTGCGCAATGCTTGATGGTGGAAGTGGCTTGGACCACATCTCTCCATCAATTTCCTGCTGTTTGAGGATGTTGGTGATGCAGGTGCTAGCTATCTGATCCAGTTCCATCATCTCCAACACAAGATTTGCTGGCTTGCAATGACAACAACAATGATCCATCCAATCCCATCCCTGCAGAGGATTTATCTGGCTTGGATGAGAACTTTCCATTTGATGATGCCAGCCACAATGGAAAACCGATGGGTGGGCTCTCCACAGCTGTGTCCCATGCTTTTCTTGCACAGCTAGACCAAGGTCACACAATTGAGTATTTCCCTGATGCCAGTTCCATTTACCCAGGTGGTGTTACAGTCTACTAAGGGGGTACTAAGGGGGTACTCATTTTCTTTCATTGTTCATTCTCTCATCTATCAACTCATTCTCTCACCATATGCGGTTGTTAGTGGAGTCATCCTCCACAACTACCAGATACATTTCTTGATCTCTTTCTTCATATGGCTCACATGGCACCCTGCCCCTGATACCCTATATAGATTTTCCTTCCGCCTCCATTTCACATTACCTTATTTAGACTTCTCCTTTGTGGAACTCTGTTTGTATTTCATATTTGTGCTGCACACTTATACTTAGATATGACTCACTGCTGCACATCAAGTCACACTTGTACAGAGATGGAACACCTTTGGGCTTCCATTCCTTTATTTCCTTTTCTATCTCTCACATGGACCAGAGGCCTACCATATAAAAGTCTTGCTTTGCTTGCCATGTATTTCCCCTTAAGCTAGTTCTACGCAATATTAGTGTTGTTTCTAGTCACCTCCAATTTCTAGCGAGCCCATCATCAGTACCTAGGATAGGAGAGACCTGCTTAAGCTTTGCATCGTCTTGAAGCTCAGCATTGTTCTTCAGTGTTTACTCATCACCCTTCAGTCTTTTTGTGCTATGCTTTTTCAACCCATTGTAGAGATCCATAGTCCTCTAGGTTGATATCCAGTCATTCTACAATATTCCATGATATCCAGATCCTTTTCTACTCATCCATCCAATCTGGAACATGGTCTGTCCTATATCCTATCTTTGTCCTTTACTCCCCAAATGTAGTCAAATCCAAATCAATGAAGTCCGGTATTGTATTTCATCTGTCTGACCCAAGTTACATTGGATTAGACACCAAACATGCTGGACTTCAGACTAGCATGTTTGGACTTCATTCCTATAGTCTTGGGACTTAGTCATCACATATGACATTCCATCCTTGTGTTTGTTTCATCTCCTTATTATTGTCCTTGGTTACCATTAAGTCCAGAGTATGCTCCTGGACTATAAATATCTGTATTTGGATATCCGAATACATCTTTTGCCTAGTTGGTGTTGATCATCTCTTTTTTGTCCACATTGCCTCAATACAAAGTCCAGTGCCTGTTGCATGACTTGCCATCACTCTCACTTGCTTCTCACATGTTCAACGCTATATGTCCTTATGAACCAAAGCTCAGGTGTTTCTTGAGTGTCTTTACACTCCTTACCTTCGACTATCTGAAATTCCGGACTTCATCTGAGAGACTCAGACTTCATTTCTGTGTCCTCCTGCTCTTCAACTCACAATTGAATCCCTTTAGGGTCAAACATATCCCACCCTTAGACCTTTATCTTTTGCTAGGAACCTGCTTGGTGTAGTCCAGGAAGGTTGCCAGCAACCCCTTGTTATCTACACCGTATTGCAGCATTCTCAGTCAACACTTTGCTGTGTGTTACAGGTGGTAAATCATTTCTCAACTGCTTGTGGGCTGTCAAGTGAACCTATATTTCCCATTCTTAAATCTTCAAGATTGGGAGATGGCCAATTTCCTTTTACGGTCCAACCTTAGTATGGTGAGGATTGATGAATTCTTATTGTTGACTTTGGTAAGTCTTGGTCTTTACATTGCAGTTTTTCACTGAACATTCTGATCTTTAGACACACACTCTTCTGCTCTCATTTTGGACCACCAAGTGTTACAGTCTACTAAAGGGGTAGTTATTTTTCTTTTCATTCGTTCTATCGCTCACCTCTCATCTCACTCTCTCATGCTCTCACTGTACACAGTTGTATTTGTAGTGGAGTCATCCTCCACATTCTCTCTTCTCACCATACAAGGTTGTATTTGTAGTGGAGTTGTCCTCCACACTATTAGATGTGTTCTGTAACGCTCGCCCATATTGCCAACCTGAATGCCTATGCTACTTGAACTTTTGGTACACTTCGCTTTCCTAATCATTGCTAATCTATTATAGAAATACCGAACATATTGTCAAAGCTCCAATCACGTGACCTTCGTCACATGATCTAGTCACATGCCATCACGTGACCTCAGTCACATGATCTTATCTCTTATCTCGGCTATGCACCTCATGGCGACCACATTGCATTCTTATCATCACCTCATACTTTTCCTCTTGACTCACTTTCCCTTATCAACCAATAGCAATAACCACTCTTATCTAGAGCCTATAGCATAAGTCCCTTTTCTCTCTTTTATCGCCTCATGGTACCCAGTGACCACACTATTTACTACTTATGGTCAGTATAGCCTCTAGCATAGCTTGGTCTGTGCACAGTCTCTCATAGTATATATAGTCGTACTTAAAGTAGTACAGACCTTAGTCTTATTCACTTCTAGTTTCCTCCTGGTTATTTCCCCTTTACTTGAAGATCCTTCTAGGGCACAATCCTACTATTGTCATTGTCATAATCTCTGTTGTCTAGGATCACATATCCTACGAGCTCGATATCAAGTTCCTTCGTAAGGTACAGTTGGAATAAGGTATTGTTACATTGAAGACCAAGGGTCGTTACAGCAGGTAAAGCAACAAACAAGAGTAGGACAAGTGGGGGGAGTGGGGAATGAGTCTATGTCAATTGGGGAGGAGAAGGAACTGGGCGATGGCAAGGAACTTGCCACAAAGTCCTTGTTATAGCAACCAGAGGTAGGGAATGGAGTTGCCTATCTTGGCTTTTCTCAATTTCCCTGAGAACGTTTGCCCACAGCTTGTGTGGCGGAAGATGGTAGGCCAAACAAAACCTTTCCACCACACCATTTGAGATTATGAGGATGGCAGGTGGATGTGGGAGTAGTGGGATGTTCTTGAGCAGGAAGAATGTTGGTGGGTTTGGGGGTAGGGGTTCCCTGTCTGAGAAGAGGGATGGTGGCAAGGAAGGTGAGGATGTTGGGGTGGTCGGTGGGGAGGACACCACCATTTCTGGAATAAGAATCGCCATTAGGTCCTCCAGAAGTGATAGTATTTCCCTCTCAGGAAGGTGGGCAAATGGCTGGTGTCGGCAGAGGTAGAATAGGGAGTGGGATACAGTTGGAATGGGGGTTGGAGGATGAGGAGTGAGAGTCTGGGGTAATGGTGGAGTCATCTGCCCAGAGTGGTCTGGGTTCCTGTACTCTAGGGTAATCCTGGGCCCAAGTATTCCTATCCCATGGATGGTTGGAGTCATTGTCCAAGTAGCATCCTCTAAGGTTGGCAGGTAAAGTGTTGAATATGGGGTGAAGTATGTGGTTAAAGAGGGGTTCTGGAAGTCCATGGAAGATGTCATCAAATCCATGGTCATGGAGGGCATCCAGAATGATGTCTCTTAACTCATGGATCAACTGCTCCATGGCAGTGGCATAGACAGGTAGAGTCCCATCTGGGATGAGTTGTGTGTGGATGGTACAAGTGGTGGCATATGTATGAAAGATGATGACCTGAGATTTGAGAATTGGTCAATCTCAGAAGGCTGGTACACCAGGTATGGTGAGTATGGCTGCGGGGTTCTCAAGAGTAGAAGCATAGAGGATTTGACAGGATCATTCTGGGAGTCAGTAGATGTGAATGGGCAGTTGGTGTGGGATGACATTGAGTGAAGATGTTGTCATAGGCAAGGAGGTAGTATAGTAGAGGAGCAAGGGCTCAACTCAAGGATAGATGAGGGTGGTTAGAATGGAGGGGAAGGTGATGGGATTCCTGGCTTTATATTCATTAAGAAGGTCCATAGCATGTCTAAGATTAAACTCTGGTTCCCAGGTATTTTTGAAAGACAGGTAGCCTTTCCATGAAACGAGGTAGTGGCAGTGGTGGGCAGAGCCCTGATGGGCTAGGATTTGATTGATTTCAAATTCCTCTTCTCCATCTATTATAGCCAGTGGAAGTGGAACAAAGTTTGGTCTGTGTTCTGCAGTCTCTCTATATGGAGTAAGAAGGGAGGTGTGGAAGGCATTGTGGATATTCCAAGTGCGTGGTAAGTGGAGTTTGTACAAAATGGATGATATGACTTGTGTGATTTTGAAGGGTCCCTCAGGTCAAGGGGCAAGTTTGCAAGAAGGGTAGCAGAGTCTTAGGTTATAGCCCTTGAGCCATATCTTATCTTCTACTTTCCAGGGTTTGAATTTTGAAGTGACATGTTCTTTCATATATTATTGGGCTTTTTCATGGGTGGCAGTGGCTTCCTTGTGAGCCTCATCAAGGTCTTCAAGGCATTTTTCTAAGGTAGGTAAGAAAGTGTTGGTTCCAATTGATGGATAGGCCCTCAGCTCATATCCTAGCATGAGTGAAAATGGAGTCTTTCCTGTTATGGAATGAATGGAGGAGTTGTGACAGTATTCCACCATTGGTAATAGGTCTGACCATCGGATGGTGTCTCCTGGGCAAAAGATCTGAAGAAAGGTTTCCAATTCCTGATTGACCTGTTCCATCTCTCCATTGGTTTGCATATGATATGTGGAAGAAAGGAGTGGATCATACTTAAGGAGCCTGGCCAGTTCTAGAGCAAAGGCTGAGGCAAATTGTGGATCGCAGTCTGAAATAACCTTGTTGTGGAGTCCAAAGTGGGGAAAGACCTTTTTGAAGAAGAGCTGCACAATGCCCTCGGTGTCCACACTCTTATGAGTTGGTGTGAAAATTATCCCCTTTGTAAGGCCATGGTCAATCACAACCATAACCGAATCATATCCTTTAGACGGCAGTAAGTCTGTGATGTGATCAACTGAAAGTGTGGAGAAGGGGCGAGTGGAAGAAACCAGAAGGGGGTTGAGTGGTGGTATAGTCAGGTGAGTGTTGACTTTGTTGGCCTGGCAAATGGCGCAGCCTTGAATGAAGTGGCATACAAATGCAGTGAGGCCGGGCCACCAATAGTCATGTTCATGGTTTGGTAGTAACTGCCATGACCACCCACAGGCAAATCATGGATTACATGGAGTAAATTGTTCTGGTGAGCTTCAGGCACATAGGCCCAATCCTTGAAATAGAGTAGTCCTTCATCAAAGCACCAGTTGTGAATGGAGGAATGAGGGATTCCTAAGGTATCCTCATGAAGTTTCCTTAATTGGTCAATGACAAACTGTAACGACCCTTGGTCTTCAATGTAACAATACCTTATTCCAACTGTACCTTACGAAGAGACTTGATATTGAGCTCGTAGGATATGTGATCCTAGACAACAGAGATTGATAACAATGTAGGATTGCGATGCCCTAGCGGGGACTAAGAAGGAACTATAACCAGGAGGAATATCCAGGTGAATAAGACTAAGGTCTGTACTACTATAAGTACGACTATATATACTAAGAGAGACCGTGCACAGACCAAGCTATGCTAGAGGC
>JBBPRQ010000675.1:0-17700 GCA_038093095.1 Boletus insuetus | reverse complement strand
ACGGAGCGGGCTCCTGGGGAGCCGTGATCGGGATCGGGGGCGAGGTAGACGGTCGACCAGGTGTCGGTGCTGGGCGTGTAGATGTCGAGCGGGAGAGGAATGCCTTGTGTGACTTGGGGAAGTTGGAAGCCCGCGAAACCTGCGGCGCCGTTGCATGAGCACGGTGGAAGGGAAGGGAGAAAATAGAACTGACCTCCAAACCGAATGAGGACTAGCCCAGAGGAAGACGGCAGTGGCAATGTGGGATGTGGGATGTGACGCACCCGAACCAGTGCAGAGACGTGATAGCTTCTCAACGCGGGCGCTGCGTCCGAGTCGTCGTTGACGGCGGGGAGGCGTTCCCAAGCGAGCGTTGTCGTGCTTGGGGTGTTGAGTGCGTCGAGCGAGGCTTTCCAGGTGCCGGCTGGGAAGTGATCGAGCGGGGCCATGTCTATACCACCACGACCGCCCCAGACTTAAAGGTTGTTGGTGTGGGGGTCATGAACGGCGGATGCGCCGACGCGAGGTTCTGGGGCGCAGGAACCTGCGGGTGCGGCGAACGGGTCCGACTGTTTGTGGATGTTCAATCACTCCCCCACCTTTAAACGTCTCCTTCCTCCATTTCCCCCTCCCGCGTGCTGCATTTCTTCGTTCCTCCAAAAAGCTCAGCAGAGTCCTGAGCGACGTCCCGACGACACTTCATGTATGTATGTATGTCCACTCGACCGTTGCCTCGCTCACACTCACTTTTCCTACCAACAAGCCACAAACATTGACAATGAATCTGCCTGGCGCAAACGCAAACCCTCACGCCTCATGGTCACCCTGACAAGCCCAGCATGCTGAGCAACCTCGAGACCTCCTTCGGAGCTCGTTTCGAGCGCCTGAATATCTTGAACTCAATGTGTGGACTTCGTCTGTGATTACCAAGACAGAATGGAATGATAACCTGAAGACGTGGACTGTCGAGATCAACAGAGGCGGAAGGGACACTCGAACTTTCAAGGTGAAACACCTAGTCTTTGCGACCGGCTTTGCAGGTCGTCCAATATTCCCGGATATTCCAGGCAAGGTAATTAAGTTTGGCTTGCAAGGTCATTTTGTCGGTGAAACTTGATGTTCGTTTTGCAGGAGGACTTCAAGGGTGAAACACTCCACTCTTCGGAATTCACCTCTGCGGCACACTACATTGGGAAGAAGGCGGTTGTCGTTGGTACTGGCACTTCTGATATGTCGGGCGTGGCATCGGGGGGGATCTCATCTAATAAAGGCTAAAGGTCACGACATCGCCCAAGACTTTTTCAACCATGGCGTTGATGTCACGATGTAGAGCATGTCAACCTGGATTCAAGAACGCATTCTGACTGACGTTTTGCCTCCCTAGCTGCCAGCGTTCATCTACGCACATCATGTCTGTTGAAGCGATCAGGGAATTGTTTGGTGGTGTGTCACTTTGTCCAGTCCTGTAAATGGCACTCATTGACGGCCACGATTCGAAAGTGCTCTTCAATGATACCATTCCGACTGATATCGCAGACGTCTACCACACCAGTCTGCCATATCCTCTAGTGAAACGCATCCGCCAACGCATTGTACCCCACAGTGCGCAAACCACCGATAAGTGAGTGTGGAACCTCGATATTCTACAGGGTGTGCTTTAACAACAATCCTCAAATAAAGAGAGGTTTTAGATGGTCTCGCTAAAGTAGGGTTCAAGACAAATCTCGGACCATACGGGGCGGGCCTCGTCCACCTTCTATACTCGAAAGGAGGAGGATACTACGTTGGCAAGTCTGTTGAAAATGACGGATGCCATGTTCCCACCCTCTTTTGTCGATAGATGCTGGCATGACTAGACACGTCATCAATGGTGATATTAAACTCAAGAGCGGGAGTGCGATCGAGCGTTTCACAGAGAAAGGAGTCAAGTTTGCAGATGGGACGGAGCTCGAAGTAGACATCGTGGTCTTCGCAACCGGGTAAGCGCCCCTGCTTTTCTTCAGCACATGCCAATCCTGATCTGAGGCGTATCTTAAAGATATGGAGACCAACGCGACATCATGCGTGAACTCTGTGGACCCCAAGTTGCCAACAAGGTGAACAAGGTGTGGGGCCTCACAAAGGAAGGGGACGTGAATAGCATCTTCAGGGACAGTGGACACGAAGGCCTATGGTTCGCCATTGGTACGTTGTCTCGCACACCAATCTTGCATGCAGCTTCACGTTTCTGACGTGCCCTTGTCGGCAAAGGTGATTTCCAAATGGCGTTTCCACAGCCGCCATCTTGCGTTCCGTAAGTGACTGCGTGCATGACGGGATGTCCCATGGCTGACAGGGGTTGCAGAAATCATAGCGATTGAAGCTGGCATCTTGAAGAGGTCTGAAGTCAAGTTTTGATGAGAAGAACGCTCCAGGACGATCACATTGCAAGAGTGTGCATTGACTGCACATCTATGTCTTTGTGGTATCCCGGCAAGAATAGAAATGTGACAGTCGTTATGAGGACAACTGTGTAGAGTTGGTGTCCGTTGGCTCATACACTGGATGTTGCGTACGTTGGATCGTAAAGTGTCCGTCATGCAATTTATATCCATCGTGTCGACACACTCTCGAGTCTCGACCGAAACATGTCACGGTCAAATGTCGGTCTGAAAAGAAACCCTTTTTAAGATTACAACAACTTCAACGAGCCTTCAAACATTGAAAACTATCTCCGGCATGGAGCTGGAGTCCTGTAACATGACCACTACGCCAAGTATCAAAGAAGGCATCCGGTAGCCTCCTCAACAGTACTCGATTTCGAAGGAGTCGTTCCAGTTGCCTGAATCACCATACACTTTTAGGAGCGAGACAGGTATGGTAGTATCGCTCGTGCACGGGAACTTATGGTTGAATTGATATTTCCCAGGGCTGACATCGACGGGGGCTGTGATCGCAGCTTCCCCCACTTTAAGTGGGAAATTCCTGGCCAGCGGATTATCTGGAAGCCTGCTCAGTGAAGATGCCAAGTGAGCTGGGTCAGAGACCTACTGTGAGAAATTTATATTTTGTGCCGGGGACTTGGGGTTCCGATGATGTGGTATCACCTCACACCACATCCATGCCTCAACAAGATACGTACGGCCAACGATATTCTACATAGCACCCTCCACTCGTGCTCTACTTGACCTTGCTTGGAATGAGGCGACATGACAATGCCAGTGACCATTTCAGTCCTGACGCTCGTATAGACTAGCGTAATGATTGGAGATGTAGGGAGGGGGGTTGCCCGTATCCCTGCGAAGAGTGTAAGTGTGTGGTGTAAGAATGTGTTGACATACGGGTTGAGGCTCTTAGGGCTCGTCGACGTTCGAACGTTCAACGTTCAGATCGACGTGGCACTTGGTCACCAAGGCAGGGCTAGTGTTTCGGGGTTCTCGGACGAGTAGATAGGTGAGAGCATATATGCGGTACACTGCACATCAAAGAGATATCACGACACACACGTTATCCACACTGTCAACGTTCCATTCTTTTCCTTGTACTTGTATCACGTGCTTGGTCTCAGAGCTCAACTTCTCCGACCCACACTTGAGCGCCCCGTTCGTTGGACGAGAGCAGTCCCCCCGGTGAGTATGACCCTCGTTTCTCCATCACGGACATACAACGCAGGCAGGAACCAGCAGCGAGGATCGGGCCCGGCGGTCCCTACTAGTACTATAGTGCACGGAACGCGTTGGCGTATTCGATTGGACGGCGTCTGTGTGTGAGCATACCGTTTGGGAAGGGAGAAGATAGAACTGACCTCCAAAACGAACGAGGACGAGCTCAGCCGGGGGAGAGGGAAACGGCGGCGATGGCAAGTATCACCGTGAGGTTGAGCGGGTCGTAGGCATGCAAAGTGGCGAGTCGACCCGAGGCTGGACATCCCGCGTGAATGCCCTACCGTCGCACAGAATGTGGGATACGCACCCCAACCGGTGCAGAGGCGTGATAACTTCTCAACGCGGGCGCTGCGTCCGAGTCGTCGTGACGGCGGGGAGGCGTTTCCAAGCGAGTGTTGTCGTGCTTGGGGTGTTGAGTGCGTCGAGTGAGGCTTTCCAGAATCGAACCCAGATGCCAGCTTGGAAGCAAACGGGCGTGGGAACTTGCTCTCCAACACACTCTCGTCCCACACTCTAAAAAGCGACCTTTGACACTTCATTCATGTACGTCAACTTGAACCTTTACCTCCTCCAATACTCACTCTTTCCCACAGGAGTACACTTTTTGACAAATCCCATCCCCGCCTAGTATGTATGCGCGACTCAGCAACTTCCTACCCTCGAGCGGCTGGGCGTCGACGAGCCTCACTGACCTCAGCTACCGAGGTTGCAGAGGTTGCAACAGCTTGGTTCGACGCCTTCTCAGGTGCTGTCGACGCTGCGATCCTCGATCTCTTTCTCGACGACGGGTTTTGGAAGGACACGTTGCATTAACTTAGGGCTTAGAAGCATCGAGGGCAGGGACGCAATCAGGAACCTCCTTGACCATCGATTCGCTCCTACCTGTTTCGTCGACCTACGGCTTTGCCACGAGCCGTTTTTTGCTCCACCGCTTTTGAAGCTTTTCCCATATCTGGTCTTGTTGAGGCCTTCGTTTGAATTCAGAACCAAGGTCGGGAGGGGGACGGCCGTTTGTTACCTGGTCCCCATACTCGGTCCAAGATGGAAGGCGTATTCCCTCTATACGTGCTTGCGATCCCTCAACGATTTCCCTGAGCAAGTACTGCTGTAGATGCCACTCGATCTTACCAACTTCAAGCTAATCGTCAATCTTGCGAATGGTGATCCAATTGTGATCATGGTTGGGGCTGGCCCCTCTGGCCTTGAAGTTTCTGCGAGACTGAAATACCTCGGTGCTCTACGCCTCGTTATCGACAAGAAAGCTCGGGTTGGTGATAACGCGGGTTGCCGCCGTGCTCTATCGCACTACGAGTCTACGACTCGGAGACCCACAAAACATTTGTGGAGGGATCGCTACAACGCATTATGAGCTTGCACACGACGGTTTGGTACAGTCAAATGCCATACTTGCCGTGAGTCCCGATCGGTGAAGTGTGGGTTTCATGTTCTCTTTATTACGATTTGTCCTAGGTTTCCACCATCCTTCTGTACATACGCAGGTGCTTCTAGCATCCCACCACTTGTCATTCATCCCTGTAGATTCAATGGACTTTGCGATCCCTCTTTCCAATGCGCAAGAGTCTTCTATTCCTCGACCATGCACGGCTCCGCAGCATGCAGAAAGCCGCCTCGTGCAACCGACGCCTTTCATGCAGTCTTCAATAACAGCACGATGATTTCATTCCTTACGATTTGGCTACCTGTTACTGCATGCGTGTCCTGTTGTTGAATTGAACGTTTCCCAGAGGGCCGATACGTACTTGATGGGAAATGGATCAAACATGTCATGTCCTTGGATTTCACAGTGGCGGTGATCATCGTTCTGCAGCAGATGACAGACGACCTGTCTCTCGTGCGAGGGTGTTACACTATCGAATGGGAAAGAATGCGGACGACAGCGATGGTGCCCAACGATGGGCATCCATCATGTAGAATTTGCGCTACACTTTGAGTCAGCACCGAGAAAGGAGAATTGATGAGTATGGGATACGTATTCCAATCAATGTAGAGACTGTAGATCATAATCAACTGGTCATGTCAGTGGTGTCGATTCCTTTGAATGAGTATTTCCAGATGGTGGCTTGGAGCCGGATCATATTGATGCTGCTATAAACCGTCCTGCACGTAGAGCGCACTGGTGTGGATGTGCCGACTCCGAGGACGTGGAGGGGTTGGGGGCTTGTGGAACTTGTCTTGAATGTACTTGAATCCTCGGAGGAGGCTCGGACGAGTACATACATGGATACTGTAGATGATGGAACAGACAGTGGACATGCAGTGCACGCGATAGGTGGAGTAGTCTGGTGTCCGTCTGAGTCATCGTTGACAGAGGACATCCCCTTTGGGCCCTTTCAGATACCGGGAGACGCAGCGCCTGGTAACGCAAGTGAGTTTCGAGCGTTGTTTGGTGTCCTCGGATCAGCACATGGATGGAGCATATATCCACTCAACAGTCGACATTTCCATTTTCTACGCATCGCCTGCATCCTGTGCATCAGCTCAAAGGTTCGAAATTCACACTTGATTGCACTGGACGAAGGTGGTTCTCGGAGAACCCACGTCTCCCGTGCGGGCGTATGAATGTGGAGGCGGATAAGTAACGGGGTTACGGTGCGACATTGTGTCGCATGGAACTCGTTGGCACCATGTAGGACGAAGCACTGAAGCAGTGATCCGTACTCAGATTGACGATGCACGCATCTCTGTTCTCAAGGGGATGAGTGGTGAGCAGCCATGCGTCGATGCAAAAGACAGGCAACAACGTATACAAGATGCGTCCCTTTGGCTGTAGCACAGCAGCAGATCCTTGAAACATGTACGATCAGCGGATCAGCCTGGTGGGAGCTGCATCCAAAAAAATGAGGGCGGTGGTGTCAGTGCGAGTATGTAGATGAGTCAAGCGAAGTTCTGCAATTGAATGCCTGCTGAAATTACAGGGATCCTTGAGTGTAATAGATGGGAGTCGTAAGAAGAAAGGCGCAGTGAACGAGAGTGTGCGTGGCGTCGACCACCGGAACAAGCCGGCTGACACGAATTCCAAGGTCGTTTCACTACTACCACAGCACCGGCGGAAGCATGTCACCTGCAAGGCATGCACAAGTCTGTTTCTGATAGCTATGGCTAAACTCATGAAGAGGGCTCGATTCACTGTGGTGCTGTGGAGGCGAGGTTGGACTTAAAACCACACCAGGCATGCCCTTGCTGCGTTCCTCAACAGCTCACCTTCCCAGTCTAAGTAGGCATGGCTAGCAAATCGGACACCGGAGACAGGCGATCACGACCTGATCTGGAAACAACAGATAACCTGGTTGAGGATCGCTCGAGAAACAAACGACCACGAATTGAATCAAGAACGTCACAGTCTCGTGCACCAACTGTGGTTTTTTGGGACTTGGCTGCTGATTTGCCGGCCTGACCTATCTTGCAGGATGGTATACAGACACCCTGTGCTTCTGACGCTGACCCCCAATGTACGGGGCAGGAATTTCAAGGCAAGGAGGAAACCTCTGCACATACTGTTATTACAAGTACGAAATGCCTATCTTCACATGGTTGCAAAAATTGCTGAATGAGAGCTAGGTATTCGAGCGACAGGTGTCTTGGCCTTCGACAACTCCCCGCCGGCTTCTACACCGTGGTGCATCACAGTGACCTTGAATGGAGAACTGAAAATAAGTGTTCGTCAGTAAAGGATGATGTCGTTGAATGGAGTGGGCCCATCCCAATGTGATTTCCTCCTCTGTTAACTTGGATTAGTGCTTACAGAGTTCCTAGACCATCAGATCCATCAGAAACCGTTTGTCTAGAGGTCTATGCATCTTTCGAATTTCAGCCCATGTTGGGTGCTGGTGAACACCTGTGAAAGTTGACGGTCACCGTGAAACAACTTTTAGATCGCAGCGAAAAACACATCCGTGAGTGGGACGGCATCTTACACAACATCCGGGTACTCACACCTTGGCAGCGTTTATTTTCTTCCCAAAGGATGGCGACATTGTATCCCCGTGTTCATCTATTGTTGTAAATGTCGAACGGTGCAATGACGAGAGCAGCGATTCATTGGCATCGGGTCCTCTTTGCGTAAGCAGGTGACTTGTGTCAACACGACCCCCATTGATCAGTCTATGTCTATAGTCAACCACAAATGCCCCAAATATGCTAGAAGACTCGATGAACCACGGCCACAGTGCTCTCTCGCATTACCGGAAGCACGGGGGAAAACGAGACCTGGAGCGTTCTATTGCAGAGTTTGAGCGAGTGCTCAATAGTTGTGCACTGGACCATCCTTGTCGTGCAGCCGCTCAGTCGAACCTCGCGACAGCTAAATTCATCCTCTGCCAGATCGACGACACGAACGCTTCCTTCGAGATCCCCCTTGGCTTGTACCGCAATGTACTTGCCGCACGTCCTGCCGCTCACCCTGACCGCCTATCCATGTTGATTCAGTTGGCTGCGGTACATTTGGCACGATTCGAGAAACAGAGGGACGAATGGGATAGAGCATGGGTTGAGGGATCGCTGGATGAGGTGATGAGGCTCAGCTCCACTGACAGTCACGAAAATCGAGTCGTGGCTTTCATGGTGCAACTGTATGCCGACCATAGGGTTGGCCTTGCAAGTGGCCAATCATCAGTGGACTCGCGTTCAGGGTCACGCTTAACAGACGAGGACCCACGGAGCTCAAGTGTCCTACTGTTGAAGCGGTTCGAACGATATGGTGATCTAGCTGACCTTGAACGAGCAATCGGACTTTTACAAAAATTGGTCAGATCTGTTTCAGTTTGGGACAACGATTACTGCATAGGACTAGGGAATCTTGGCGTGGCGTTGTTGTGGCGATTCAAGCAGGCTGAGCGATCTCGGGGGTGCGATTTCGACACTCAGGGATGCTGTTGTCCTCACGCCTCATGGTCACCCTGACAAGCCGAGTCATCTGAACAACCTCGGGGACTCCTTCAGAGCTCGTTTCGAGTGCCTCGGGGAGCTGAGGGATCTCGAGGATGCCATTTCGACACTCAGGGATGCTGTTGTCCTCACGCCTCATGGTCACCCTCACAAGCCGGGTTGTCTGAACAATCTCGGGAGCCCCTTGCTCCATCTCGATCTCGATCGTTAGCTCTGCACGTTGTTCTCGACTGACTTTATCATCTTTGGCACACTGGGGTGAGGGTGTAATGTTTGAACACGTGGTAACTCGTCGCCAGTGGACGTGCTATCCGAGTATGCAATTGGGAGCCCACACCATGCAAATGTAGATCTCAGGATCCCGAACCCCTGAAGTCCATCTGGTTGCACTGTCTATTAGCATGGTGTTTGCGAGGGCGACTGAATCTAGCAGTCGGGCCGTGCTCGAGCGTGAAGATTGGTATTCCTCAGGCTGAGGTTCAACGTGCTGTGAATCGTGTGGCGGACTGTGTGAGGTATATGCCACTCTTCCTGGCCATGTAGGATGAGAGAAAGCAAAAGCGCACGCGTGACCATTGGGCATATCGAACGTGCTGGACTCTCGAATGGAGCATGCATAATATGCAGTACACTGTAGATCAATGAGATATCACGTTATTCATACACTGTCGACGTTCTGTTATTTTCCTTGTACTTATATCGCGTACTTGGTCTCAGAGCTCTACGTCTCCAACCCACACCTGACCGCTCCGTCCGTTGAAGGAGAGTAGTCCTCCGGTGAGTACAGCCCTCGTTTTTCCATCGCGGATGTACAACGCGGGGGGGGGGGACCAGCCGCGAGGTTCGGGAAAGGGGGTGCCTAGTGCACGGAACGTTGGAATATTCGGTTTGACGATGGGATTTGCTACGTACCCACAATGCACAACTTTTTCCACTCTAAACCTGGGGTGGATGCGGATGCGGATGTAGGCGTGACGAGTAGCAGCCACGTGTCGTCCCAAAAGATGCCAGCGCCAGCGTGTCCGACCGACGAGGCGTTCCTCTCTCCGTGATGCAGCAGCGCGACGGGGATGCACTCCGGAGTCGCATTTGTATGTGACAAAGGAGACGAAACCTCGGGGGCAGGGTAGTCAGTCGACCAGGTGTCTGTGCTGGGCGTGTAGATGTCGAGCGGGGGAGTTGGAAGCCAGTGCAACCTAGCGTCATTGCATGAAGGGAAGGGAGAAAATGGAACGGACCTCCAAAACGAATGAGGAGTGAGGGTACCACCACGAGAACAGACGCTGTATGATAGGCAGTCGGGTTGTAGGTGTAGGGTATTAGGTTAAACCTACCGTGGTCCGGGCGAGCCGCGAATAATTATTGTCGCGTTGGAAGTCCCTGACACTCTGTTTTCAAGGGAGTCGAACGGCCAAAAGACGCAGCACCAGCGATCGCAGAAAGTCACCACCGGAAGAAGCCGAACCCACTAACTGGCTTGTTACGTGGATTTCTGTAGTAATACACAGCTCCGCTGTAAGTGTGCACAGGTACCTATCTTATTATTTCTGATAATCATCCATGCTTCTCAACTGAAATGATGAAGAAGGTTCGATTTGCTATGGTGCTGTGGAAGCGAGGTTGGACTTAAACCACTCCAGACATCGATCGCTACATCCCTCAACAGCTCCCCTTTCCGGTCTATGGCTAGCAAATTGGACGCCAGAGAAAAACGACCACAACTTGAATCAAGAACGTCGCAGTCTCGTGTGCCAACTGTGGGTTTTGGAGACTTGGTTGCTGATTTGCCGACTGACCTATCTTATAGGACGCTGTACAGGCACCCAGTGCTTCTGACGCTGACCCCCAGTGTACGAGGCAGGAATATCGAGGCAAGGAGGAAACCGTTATTACAAGTACAGATTCTTTCCCTTACGTGGTCGCCGAAATCGCTCATGATGAGGTAGATATTCGAGCGACAGATGTCGTCCTCGGCCTCCGACGCTTTCCCGCCCACTTTTACACCACCATTCACCACAGTGGCCTTGAATGGAGAACCGAAAATAATTGTTCGTCAGTTCAGGATGATGCCATCGAATGGAACAAGCCACTCCCAATGTGAGTTCTCCCTCTGTTAACTTGGATTGGTACTTACAGAGCTCCTAGACCGTCGGACCCATCAGCAATCGTTTGTCTCGAGGTCTACGCATCCTTCGAATGCCAGCCCATGTTGGGTACTGGCGAACAGCTGCGAAAGTTGACAGTCACCGTGAAACAACTATTGGATTGCAGTGAAAAACACATCCGTGAGTGGAACGGCATTTTGCACAACGTCCGGGTACTCACACCCTGGCAGCGTTTACTTTATTTCCAAAGGATGGCGATATTGTATCCCCGTGTTCATCAGTGGTTGTGACTGTCGAACGGCACGATGGCGAGAGCAGCGATTCATTATTAGCGTCGACGGTACTCAATCCTTTTCGTGTAAGCATGCAATTTATGTCAACACGGTCCCCGTTGACCATTGTATGTCTATAGTCCACCACAGACGCCCCAGACGAGCTAGAAGACGCAACAGATGACGGCCACAACGCTCTCTTGCTTTACCAGAAGCATGGGGAAAGACGAGACCTGGATCATTCTGTTGCAGAGTTTGAGCGGGCGCTCGATATTTGTCCACTGGACCATCCTTGTCGCGCAGCCGCTCTGTTGAACCTCGCGACAGCTAAATTCATCCTCTGTCAGGTCGACGACACGAATGCTTCCTTCGAGATCCCCATCGGCCTGTACCGCAATGCACTTGCCACCCGTCCTGTCGGTCATGCTGATCGTCCATCCACGTTGATTCAGTTGGCTGTGGTGCATTTGAGGCGATTTCAGAAACAGGGGGACGAAGTGGATGGAGCACGGGTTGAGGGATTGCTGCATGAGGCGATGGGGCTCAGCGCCATCGACAGTCACGAAAAGCGAGCTGTGACTTTCATGCTGCAACTGTATGCTGACCATAAATTTGGTCCTGGTCATAGAAGTGGCCAATCATCGGTGGACTCGCGTTCAGGGTCACGGTTAACAGACGAGGACACATGGAGCTCAATTGTCCAGCTGTTGAAGTGTTTCCAACGATGCGGTGATCTAGCCAACCTTCAACGAGGAATCACACTTTTACAAAAATTGGCCAGATCGGTTTCGGTTTCGGTTTCGGATGACCGGTCCAGGTACTGTGCAAGACTGGGGTGTCTTGGTGCGGCGTCGTTGTTGCGGCGATTCTACCGCCTTGGGGAGCTGAGCGATCTCGAGGATGCCATTTCGACATTCAGAAATCTTGTTGTCCTCACGCCTCATGGTCACCCTCACAAGCCGTGTGGTCTGAACCACCTAGGTCTCTCCTTCAGAGCTCGTTTCGAGCGTCTCGGAGAACTGAGCGATCTCGAGGATGCCATTTCGACACTCAGGGATGCTGTTGTCCTCACGCCTCATGGTCACCCTGACAGGCCGGGTTGTCTGAACAATCTCGGGAGCTCCTTTCTCACTCGTTTCGAGCATCTCGGGGAGCTGAGCGATGTCGAGGATGCCATTTCGACACTCAGGGATGCTGTTGTCCTCACACCTCATGGTCACCCTGACAAGCAGAGTGGTCTGAACAACCTCGGGAGCTCCTTCAGAGCTCGTTTCTGGCGCCTCGGGGAGCTGAGGGATCTCGAGGATGCCATTTCGATACACAGGGACGCTATAGTCCTCACGCCTCATGATCACCCTCACAAGCCGGGTTTTCTGAACAACCTCGGGACCTCCTTCATCACTCGTTTCGAGCGCCTCGGGGAGCTGAGCGATCTTGAGGATGCCATTTTGACACTCAGGGATGCTGTTATCCTCACCCCTCATGGTCATCCTCACAAGCCGGGTCGTTTGAACAACCTTGGGAACTCCTTCCTCACTCGTTTCGAGCACCTCGGGGAGCTGAGCGATCTCGACGATTCCATCTCGACACTCAGGGATGCTGTTGTCCTCACGCCCCATGGTCACCCTCACAAGCCGGGTCATCTGAAGAACCTCGCGAACTCCTTCAGAGCTCGTTTCGAGCGCCTCGGGGAGCCGAGCGATGTCGAGGATGCCATTTCGACACTCAGGGATGCTGTTGATCTCACCCCTCATGGTCACCCTAACAAGCCTGGTTGTCTGAACAACCTCGGTCTCTCCTTCATCAATCGTTTCGAGCGCCTCGGGGAGCTGAGCGATCTCGAGGATGCCATTTCGACACTGAGGGTTGCTATTGTCCTCACACCTCATGGTCACCCTGACAAGCCGGGTTATCTGAGCAACCTCGGAACCTCCTTCAGAGCTCGTTTTGAGCGCCTTGGGGAGCTGAGCGATCTCGAGGATGCCATTTCGACACACAGGGATGCTGTTGCCCTCACGCCTCATGGTCACCCTCACAAGTCGAGTCGTCTGAACAACCTCGGGAACTCCTTCAGAGCTCGTTTCGAGCACCGCGGGGAGCTGAGCGATGTCGAGGATGCCATTTCGACACTCAGGGATGCTGTTGTCCTCATCCCTCATGGTCACCCTGACAAGCCGCGACGTTTGAACAACCTTGGCAGATCCTTCAGAGCTCGTTTCGAGCGCCTCGGGGAGCTGAGCGATCTCGAGGATGCCATTTCGACACTCAGGGATACTGTTATCCTCACGCCTCACGGTCACCCTGACAAGCCGGGTCATCTGAACAACCTCGGTCTCTCCTTCAGCGCTCGTTTCGAGTGCCTCGGGGAGCTGAGCGATCTCGAAGACGCAATTTCCCTGTATTCACATTCTGCTTCTCTTCCCATAGGCCCCGTTAGTGCTCGATTTCATTCATCGCAGATTTGGATATCATATGCTCGTCTTATAAACCATCGTTCTCTCCTCCATGCATATTCCATTGCCGTTAACCTCCTTCCCCAACTCGCATGGATTGGCCTTTCCCTTACACACCGTTATGCAGAACTCAAGCGAGGTGCCGATGTTGTGCGCGAGGCAGCCGCTGCAGCTTTGGACGAGGGATTCCCAGAACTTGCTGTCGAGTGGCTCGAGCAAGGGCGTTCCATCGTTTGGGGGGAACTCCTTCAGCTTCGTGGCTCTTATGAGCAGTTGTCGTCTACTCACCCAGATCATGCTCGTAGACTTCGCGATCTGTCTACCGCATTAGATGATGCCAGTGCCACTCGCGAAAAATCGTTGTCCACCTTCTCTGAATCGACTGATGGTACGGTGCATGGTGAGACGTTGCAGCAGGAAGCTACAAGACACCGTACACTCGCGATCGAGCGAGATAAACTACTTCAAGACATTCGACGCCTTCCTGGTTTCGAGCGGTTCCTCCTGCCGAAGCATTTCTCTCAGCTCCGTGCTTCAGCACACTCCGGACCGGTCGTTATCCTCAATGCTGCAGAACGTCGATGCGATGCATTGATCATTCTTGCCGACGTGGATCATGTAATTCATGTCCCACTTCCCGGTTTCGATTTCCAGTGGACCGCACGTCTTCAGAACACACTGCGGGTATTGCTTGGCCATGCTCGTATTACACGCTTTGACGACAGGAAGGGGAAGCTGTCAACAGGGGGTGGTGGCAGCTGGGAATCCCTCTTATCCACCTTGTGGAACGGAATCATCAAACCAGTGTTAGATGCCTTGGCCTTCTCGGTACGTGCTGTATTGTCTCTGGAATTCATAGCTCATCCATCCACCTCTCCAATTAGACTGTTGGGGACCTGTCACGCATTTTTTGGTGTCCGACTGGCCCTTTTGTGTTCCTTCCCATCCATGCAGCTGGCTTGTATGGCACTCAGTATTCCTCACCCGGGCACAAAGTATCTGATTTCGTGGTGTCGTCATACGTCCCTACTCTCAGCATTCTTGTGCGATCACCCTCTCCTTCCATAGCACCTAGCAGCGATCTGCGCCTCCTCTTTGTCCCTCAGCCGCCCTCCGACGGTCAAAACCACCTTCAAGGTGTAGCACGGGAATTGAAACAGATCAGCACAGTAGTTGAAAATTCGCCTTCAGCACATACCACCCTCCTAGAATCTTCTGTCGGCACTGTGGAGGAAGTACTTGGCCTGATGAAGGATGCCGACTGGGTTCATTTCGCATGCCACGGAATCCAAGATGCCGCAAAGCCGACTGATAGTGGTCTATGTCTCGCCAATGGACGACGTTTGAAGATATCAGACATCATTGGGCTGTCGCGTTCTCGTGGTGGGCTTGCCTTTTTGTCAGCCTGTCAGACGGCGATGGGCGACGAGGGTCTTTCCGACGAGGCAATCCATATCGCAGCGGGGATGTTGTTTGCGGGTTACGGTGGAGTGATTGGTACGATGTGGTCAATCAGCGACAGGCATGCGCCTGTCGTGGCGAGAGGGGTATACGAGTACTTGTTTCGGAATGGCACGAGGCCGGATTATCGGGATGCTGCACGAGCGCTGCATGAAGCTGTTGGGCGTCTTCGAGAGAGTGGCGAAGCGTCATTTGCCACATGGCTTCCATTTATCCATGTAGGTCTTTGACTGTTCGGGTGAATATGCGTTCACGGTGTCATAAAATGTACTTTACAAGTGTCGTGTCGTTACTCACTCCATCTCAATCTCAATCGTTAGCTCTGCACGTTGTTCTCGACCGACTTGTCACCTTTGCTACACCGAGTTGAGGGCTCTCATGTTTGAAAACGTAGTAACTCGTCGCCAATGGACGTGCTATCTGAGTATGCAATTGGGAGCCCACACCATGCAAAGATAGATCTCAAGATCCCGAACCCCTGAAATCCATCTGGTTGCGCTGTCTATTGGCATGGTGTTTGCGAGGGCAGCTAAATCTAGCAGTCTGCTCGTGCTGGAGCGTGATGGAGAGCTAAGATTGGTATTCCTCAGGCTGTGACGCTGTGAATCGTGTGGCGGAATGTGAGAGGTATATGCCACTCTTCCTGGCCGTGTAGGATGAGAGAAAGCAAAAGCGCACGCATGACCACCGGGCATATCGAACATGCTGGGCTCTCGAATGGAGCATGCATAATATGCGGTACACTGTAGATCAATGAGATATCACGACACACACGTTATTCATACACTGTCAACGTTCCATTCTTTCCCTTGTACTGCGTGCTTGGTCTCAGAGCTCTACGTCTCCGACCCACACCTGACCGCTCCGTTCGTTGGAGGAGAGCAGTCCTCCGGTGAGTACGACCCTCGTTTTTCCATCGCGGGTGTGCGACGTGGGGGGGAACCAGCCGCGAGGTTCGGGAAAGGGGGTGCCTAGTGCACGGAACGCGTTGGTGTATTCGGTTTGACGATAGGACTTGCTACGTACCCCCGACGCGTAACCTTTTCCACTCTAAACTTGGGGTGGATGTGGACGTGGATGTGACGAGGAGCAGCCATGCGTCGTCCCAAAAGACGCCAGCCCCAGCGTGTCCGACTGACGTGGCATCCCTCTCGCCGTGATGCAGCAGCGCGATGGGATGCACTCCGGAGTCGCGTTTGTATGTGTGACAAAGGAGACGAGACCGTCCATTGAGCGGGCTCCAGCTGGGAAGCCGTGTTCGGGATCGGGGGCGGGGTAGACGGTCGACCAACTTGGTGTCTGTGCTGGGCGTGTAGACTTGGGCATCCACCGATCGGACATTGAAATATTCGCTGTCACCAGCCAAGAGGCGCATTCCTCAACAGCTCACCTTTCCGCTCTAAGCAGCCATGGCTAGCAAATTGGACGCCAGACCACAACCTGAATCAAGAACGTCGCAGTATCGTGTGCCGAATGTGGGTTTTGGAGACTTGGTTGCTGATTTGTCGACTTATCTTGCATGTATACAGTCGCCCAGTGCCTCTGACGTTGACCCTCAATGTACGGGGCAGGAATCTCGAGGCAAGGAGGGAACCGTTATTACAAGTACAAACTCTTTCCATTACATGGCTGCGAAAAGTTACTAATGATGAGGTATATATTCAAGCGACAGATGTCCTTGGCCTCCAACGCTTTTCCGCCCGCTTTTACACCATCGTTCGCCACAGTGGCTTTGAATGGAGAACCGAAAATAAATCTTCGTCAGTCCAGGATGATGCCGTCGAATGGAACAAGCCACTCCCAATGTGAGCTCCCCTTCTGTTAACTTGGATTAGTACTTACAGAGTTCTTAGACCGGCGGATCCATCAACCGTTTGTCTCGAGGTCTGTGCATCTTTCGAACACCAAGGTGCTGGCAGACTGCTGCGAACATTGAGAATCACCGTGAAACAACTATTAGATCGCAGTGAAAAACACATTCGTGAGTGGGATAGCATTTTGCACAACGTTTGGATACTCACACATTGGCAGTGTTTGCTTTCTTCCCAAAGGATGGCGACAGTGTATCACTCAGGGATGCTGTTGTCCTCACGCCTCATGGTCACCCTGACAAGCCGAGTCATCTGAACAACCTCGGAAACTCCTTCAGAGCTCGTTTCGAGCGCCTCGGGGAGCTGAGCGATCTCGAGGATGCCATTTCAACACACAGGGATGCCGTTCACCTCACTCATGATGGTCATCCTGACAAGCTGAGCCGTCTGAACAACCTCGGGACCTCCTTCATCAGTTCGGAGAGCCGAGCGATCTCGAGGACGCAATTTCCCCGTATTCACATTCTGCTTCTATTGCTATCAACCTCCTTCCCCAACTCGTATGGACTAGCCTTTCCCTTACATACCATTACGCAGAACGAGGTGCCGATGTGGTGCGCGAGGCAGCCGCTGCAGCTTTGGGCATCCTATTGGGATATTTTTCGTACACTCATTACGTTTCCTTCTATGGACACCACGCGGTGGACAACACGCGAACCAAGCTGTTTCCCTCTCTTCCAGTCTCGTACCACGTCGACTGGAGGTGAGCCACACTATTTCATTCCACCACGTACTGTCTTCAATCACCTGTATCGTTTACTTACTCTGTACAGTCGCTGCGCTCCAACGAGATGATGCCGGTGCCGCTCGCCAAAAATCGTTGTCGACCTTCTCGGAATCGACTGATGGTGCAATCCATCGTGCAACACAGACGTTGCAGCAGGAATCTGACATCGCGGTCGGGCGGGATAAAGAGATTCGACGCCTTCCTGTTTTCAAGCGGTTCCTCCTCCTGAAGGATTTCTCTCAGCTCCGTGCTTCAGCACAGACCAGTCGTCATGCTCAAGCTG
>JBBPRQ010000674.1:0-17722 GCA_038093095.1 Boletus insuetus | reverse complement strand
TACCGACGGTGATGGACAGTCTTGTGTCGCAGGGACTTATCGAGAACCAAGTACTCGGTGTTTACTTTGACCCTGCAACAAACTACAGTGACAAAAGTGAGCATTCAGTGTCTGATCCCTGTGAATCGTGAAACCCGAGTTGCGTAGATGGCGCGTTGACTTACGGAGGCACTGATTCGAGTTTGGTATGAATATGTGCATTGTCAACTCGTCTTTAAATGGCTTATGTACGACGTGTACAGTGTGAGGATGAGCTCACGTATGCTCCTATCACGGAGACATATCCGGCCGCCGGATATTGGGGTATCAACATCACTTCATGTGCATATGGTAAACACACCGTCATTCGCTCTTCCACTGCTGGGATTGTCGATACCGGTACTACACGTTCGTTTCCTCGAATTTGCATGGCACTCACTTGATCTAATTCAAATATCATGCTCAATAGTGGTCCTGATTGCAGACGACTTCTTTGCACGGTATTTGCATGCGATTCCAGGGGCGAAGGTGGATTCGCACACGGGTCTCATTGAAATTCCTCGAAGATCCATCTCGCACATGCATTCCCTCAACTTCACGATCGCTGGCCGGGTGTTCAGCTTGGATGTCGCTGCCCAGCTGATTCCAAAAGACCAGAACACAGCATGGGGTGGAGATGCAAGGAAACATTATGGCGTGGTCAACTACTTGGGAGAGCGCAGTGGGCAGGGGATGGATTTCATCATCGGACAGAAATTCTTGGAGAGGCACTACTCGGTGAGTAGTGTTTGGTGTTTAGAAGCGCAGACTAATGGATGACTTTTAAAAGGTATTCGACGCGGATTCCAAACGCGTTGGGTTTGCTCGGACGTAAGTCCTGATCCATGAACCGAGATCTGTTCACTCTGAGCGTAACCATTCACAGGAATTACACTTTTAGTACCTACCAGCTATGAAATCTCTCCAGCCACCCCTGTAGTCCATACATGCGCACCATTATTCTCACATAGTACCCAGTTGTCTGTGACATCTAGATAATGATACCTTTGCTGATTTTGAACGCGTATTAGTGGTCCAACATCGAGAGGGTTCCTTGCCTGAGCTTCCATGGATGACTCTGAGTGGTACATTATTAAAATTTGAACAAACATGAGCTCAAACTGGTGTTAAAAACCATCCTGCACTTCTCGAGTTAATACCAGGTAATTCCTGTATTGCATCGTGAAGTTGTCTCTATCCATCCTTGTCTGGTATACTATATATGTAACAACTCCAGTTCTCGTACCAATTCTTGACCGTTGGTGAGGAAGACAACTTTCTTAGTAAATATCCTCTGCCATGCTTCGTGTTGGGAGCTTTTGTACAGCAGGAAGCAAAAGTATCGATGACCCTTGTAGAGTATACCTTTATCTGGGCTCCCAGTCCAATCGTAGTCAATAACACCGAGCGCCATCTGAGTGTTCGCTTCAGCGTATGTAGCTGCCCAGCCTTGGGGGTGAAGTAGGGTGACCTCACCAACGAGAATCGAGTGTCCAAGCGGAACAGGTTCATAGCTCACCAACCCCTCCGGGGGAAGGCCAATCTCGAGGATGATGACTTTCATGCGGAGGTGATGGAGATCAATCGACAAGGAACGATCCCCACACAGTCGATAACGATGTGGAGTCAAATCAAGTGGTCCGTCGCAGTGTTGATTCCCAAAGCCCGCTGGAGAGGGTGGTAAGCCAGGATGGTCATGTGAACATGGTCCCGCCCAGGCGAAGACATCGCACTCTCCAGATCTGGGGATAACGTCGACCATCAACCTGACGAACGCCCTCTCGCCCTCCCCGTAGTGAACAGGGATACGGGAGTCGAAGATCGCCATGAGGGAGTATGCCTTGTCTTCAACCGTGGTTGTATCTCGCCTTGACGCCCAAGACAACTTGAGCCTGATCCTGTCCGGGCCTGGCCAGAAGGTGCGCAGATCATCGGCAGGGATCCCGGATGCCTTTGATAGCAACTCAAGAAAACCTCTGTCTGCCTTGTCATTTTCAATGTAATCGTTGTTGAGTGCCTTCCATCCTGCCCCGTAAAACTTCATCCTCATCGGAGCGAGTAGTTCTGTCAACGTAAATCCTCTATAGAACCATGCGTCGTGACCCATGTCCGACGGGTCAGACGCCGATGCAAGGTGTACGATGCATACGTAGGCATTGCGGTACCAGTCGAATAAGGATTGGGTTACCGTCTCCCGATCCAATGGGTTCTCGTAGTCTATGCAGATTATGTCGGTCCAAGCGAACCGACACCGGAACGAAGTTTTTGCGATATCACAGAATCGCTCCAGTTTGTGCCAGCCAGGTCCAGTCCGTGGCGCGTTTGACACCATGTCACAATATCGGAACCGATCCAAGCCCCGTCGCCATGTATGTGACAGGATGGCATACTTCACGACGCCTTTCACAATTGTCCTGATGACATCCTCTCTGCGCTGATTTGCGTACGATGTATGCCGTTCAATGTCCACTTCTTCAATCGACTCGATGATGGCTCGGTGTGCATTTCTGACTGTGTCAATGTCGACGAGACACAGACGCTCGAGATCGATGAATCGAAGGGGGATGCTTTCTTTCCTGGTGTAATCCTCGAATATGTCAAGAACTTCGGGAATGGTCATAGATCTATAAGGCCAATGATTGTTGAACAGATGCACAACGATGTGTAGAACTCATACTTGCCTAAAAGATGAAGTAGATTTGTCGCGGAGGAGAAAGTATATCCGTCGTCGTAGTAATATGGCATTCCGAACTGTCTGTATTTGGGGTGCTGAGTTGTACTAGCCTACCCAGCACCGTCCATTTGCCAGTTCATTGAACACTGGCATGCCAGTACTATCACTATCATGGTATGTCATCTAGTATGTCCGCAAAGCAAGAAAGAGACAAAGGCTCACTCACCTTTATCTTGTCTGCTAAAGACGTCCCAGTCAACAAACTCGGATGTTGCTGGTGTCTTCTACGATCACGTCTTCAACCATATGCCTGCCCACCTCCTGCATATCGACAACTCGCGCATACGTTTGATCTACCGTGAAGACTTGCATCAGATATTCCGGCCAGACCATGCCACTGGACAAGAGATCGCCCTGCTCATGGCCAAATCACCCAATCGTTCCAGAGAAGCAGCGATCAAAGTTCTTGTCGCGCAAAAACTCAAGTACGCCATCCTGTCGCATCGCTGGTTGTTGAAAGGCGAGGAGACCTTTCCGAGAGTAATGGAAAATGGGCTAGACGGGGACTCTTTGGGATGTACCAAGCTGAGGCAATTCTGTGCCATAGCGGAGGCTCTTGGTTGCAGACTGGCATGGGCCGACACATGTTGCATCGATAAAACCAGCAGTGCAGAGCTGGACGAGGCCATACGCTCCATGTTCAAGTGGTATCGCAACTCAGCAGTCTGCGTCGTCCTCCTCGCCAAAGCGACAAGCCAGGGCAGCATCCGAGGCGATCCTTGGTTCACAAGGGGATGGACTCTCCAGGAGTTGCTTGCTCCAGCGACAATCAAGTTTTACGGCGCGGACTGGTCGCCTCTGAGCACTTTTTCCAACGACAAAGAAAACACCGAAATGATGCATGTCATCTCTGAAATCACCGGCATTGACCATCGTGACCTTCGTTACTTCAGCCCCGGTCTCCTCAACGTGAGAGAGAAGATGCTCTGGGCATCCTCCCGGAAAACAACCCGAGTCGAAGACGTGGCGTATTCACTCTTGGGCATCTTTGATATCAGCATGCCCATCGCATATGGAGAAGGGAAGCGGGCCTTTCGGCGTCTCATGGAGGTCATCGTCAACGAGTGTCGCGAATGGCAAATTTTTGCGTGGGCAGGACCCCATTCTCCATACTCCACTGCGTTCCCCGAGTCGCCATCGGGATATCGTGCGTTGAGCGATGCCACTGCCGCGCTCATGCCGAGTTCAGGCCGTCCTTTGCATCCGAGTCGGCCTTGGGACCTTCGTGTCGGTTACCCTTTCTATGCCATGACGAAAAAAGGACTTGAATTGGAGGTTCTTTTGATAGAAATGATGCTGCACATCCACCGGGAACCGATCGAGGGAGCTACTCACGAGCGCCTCATGCTCAGCCCCAGCTCGGAGAACAAGAGGTTCTTTGAGAATATCCAGGTCACATGTGACACCAGATTTTTACCCTTTTCCCAGTGGGCAGTTGGCATCATCAACTACAGGACCGACGGTGGCGGCACCCGCGAAGGAACGGCGGAACTTGAAGTAGGAAGAGAATACATTTGTTTTTTCCTCGGGACTGGAATTTACACCCATTATAGAAAATGGGAGAAGGTTGAAACCAAAGAAGTCCTAACTATTCGTACCAAAGAGGTTTTCAGGGAACGTGTGACTACTGTGTGGCTATAGCGGACATTAATAATAAATACGGGCAGATGGCGGCCTGGTAGTAGTGTACTAGTCGCTCGAAGAATTGATTACTGGTCACGTAGCAGGGGTGGGGCTGCCGTGTAGAATGCTCAATAACTCGGCGTCGAAAACCTACTCGACCCAGCTACATCTCCCTTATCCACTTTTGCTTCCAAAGAACCTGCCACCGTTGCACGACCTAAGACGCGGGCATGGACAGTCAGTAAGGACTCGTCTCAACCGCTACAATCTGTGGCATACCTCTGTTTTTCTCTCTTTCCGAAACAATCTCATCACGCTCAACAAGACCCCTTTCCCCCATCGGGGTGGTGTATTCCATACTCCCAACCGCCAACGTCTGAGGTGTACTTGCAACACGCCACGTGCCAAGTCCGGGAAAGGCGAACCTGCGAGGGTGCTTCTCCACGGCGCCGTCGTCTGTTGGAGGCGCGTCCTCCCATAGGTCGATTCGTGTTTCGCGTCGACTGACATTGCCTGCCCATACGGTGGCGAAGACGACACCGAAGACAGCCAGCATGGTGTTTACGAGCACGACCTCGTTCACGATCAGTACATTGACATTACGATAGACAACAATGAGTTGAGCGATTGAAAATACAGATGGGATGATGAAGTTTGAAAGCGCGATACGAGAGAGGGTGCGCATGCGCTGAGCGAACGTTACTAAAGACGGAGTTTCAGTCATGTTTGGTAGGTGATAGAGATTGCTCTCGAGAAGCACAAAAAGAGGACGATTTGCTTACCTCTGTTCGGATGGATGTCACTCGTGACCCCCTGCCTATTTCCTCTGTCGCGGATAGTCCAAAGGAATGCAACCGATGCATACCTACCCATAAAAACGAACATGATCCAAAACATGGTTCTATCAAGGCCTTGGAGGGGGCGATCAACTCACGCATTGTCCACCACCTGAGCGGTCCATTCAATTTTTAGGTAAGGCGTCGATGCCCACACGATTGCAATGTTCTCAGGACCAAGAGGTCCACGTGCAGCATCCGCCAGGACTTTAATGAAGATGATCAAATTGACAAGGCGAGCAACCTTGAGGAGAATCGGAAGGGATGTCAAAATAGCAAAACGTGTCGGACCAAGGTGGCTGAGCGGGTTGACGGAGATCAGGCGAACAAGCAAGATAAGGTCTACAAGTATGGATTGGAAGGCACCAATGATCCCAATGGCAATGTTCATCTAGGTAAAACATTCATGAGGCAAGATATACATCAAAGGGACTACTAGTCGAAAGTCAACGCACCGATGGAGGCCACGGACTTTGAGGGGACAATATGGAATGAATCTGCAAACGTGTGTCAGTGATGGAAGGCGAACCACCTGTCCAGGGGTGCTCAGCTCACCGCAAATGCGTCGATCATCATACCAGCCGTGAAAGCGAGGATGATGGCTATAACATTGAGAACAAAGATAGGCCTCCGGCGACCCTGGGGAGTGGAAAAGTAGAACAATGCAATTAAGAGAGGCAAAAGGAGCGTCAAGAAAGTGTGTCCAATCATGATCGAGTTTAGCGAGGGATGTATGATGGCATTAAAGTCCGGTACTGGTTGAGCTGCTGAAGGGGAGATAGGTCCACCAGGACTTGTGCCATCGGTAGACATGGCTGAGGTATCGAGTTGGTGAATGACCTCAATAACTGGATGCACCTGAAATACAGCAACTGTGGAAGTTGTTAGTCATTGTCACATGGCGCTGGGAAAGAGCAACTGACGATGAGAAAAAGGTCACTAGAACACTTCAGATCGGTCTTCCAGTCAAAGCGAGACGAGAGCGTCGTGACAGCGAGCCTTCAGAGTCCAGGGCCGGTAGGAAAGAGCACCGAAACCCGAATGGTCCGACCAAGTGAATGCCCCATGTCAACTGAGCCAGGGTTTATATGAATTGGTTTTACACCACCCAGACCAGAGCAGCAAACTTACGAAATGATCCTCCGAATGGGAATAGGAACCAAGGAAGGGCAAATTGATTTTGGGCACAGAAGTCAACTTGTTACTCGAGGTGATAGGTACATGGTGAGCAGGGACGACATCATGATGGGCGCGGCTCGGAAAAACGCAATTTCATCCCCGTCAAGCGCCAGTTGGGTCGCATGGAGCAATCTTCACACGTTTCACCGTGACACTGACAGTGCGAAGTTGGGAGTACTCCTTGTTGGACTTGGTTGGTGTGAATCTTGGATCTTCTTGGATCATATGCTATTCATGATGGTCCGCGACGACGAGGTCTAATAACACTAACGACAAATCTTTAACCACACCTTGCATCTGACACGTGGAGAGACCATCAAGTTACTTATATCAACCCTTGTGGCGCTCAAGTACTTCCAAGCCTTCAATCAGCGCGCGGCAGGAACGAGTGCCTAGGACGTACATGTACCTGTTCTCGGGTGGAGATAAGCTGGCTTTTCGAGTCGGGACTCGTGGTAGATCAGTGCCAATTATGGCCCAGTTCGTAAAGGAGAGACATAGCCCGCGTTCTTCCTCGTATTCATCGGGTCCAGAACTGTCGACTGTTATGATCCGGTATGTCCGATCACTTTACCAGTGCAAAATACAGTTCTAAGATGATATTTTGTACCTGGATGCCAACTAGATTCCGTGCAAGGGTAAAACTGCATTGCGAATTGACCCTTCGCGTCGGCGCATTCCGCATCCACCAACGCTGTCAATTTCAGGAGGCTTGTTCTTGCTTGATTTGCGACTGGTCGAAGATGAGATCTGAGATCTGATCTTTGGGTAGAACAAACATGTTAACACTAGCTATGGAAATTCTGCAGGTGATCAGCCGAGACAGCCTTTTTCTATAGCTGAAGGTACTTGGATATCGACCTACCCCTAGCCTGCAACCCTTTCCCAACCAAGAATGAAGTGCGAATCTAGGACCCACGCCAACGTATTCCAATCTGTCGGGAGAGGAATGAATCCAGCGCCACGGCAAGGGACACACAAACACCACACCCCCGGTCTCATGTCCGCTCATCTTTTGGCACATTTTCTAAGCCCATCTCTCCACGTGAAAGCCACACTTTTGAGGTGGGATCCATCTCGGGGAGCCCACTCCCATCCACTGTCTCTCTTGCATCATGGAATGATCTGACACGCTCGCGTATCTTTCTCCGCCGTTCCACGCCATATAACTGGGCTTCTGCACGAGCCTGAGCGAGGTTGGCAGCAGCTGATTGCGTATGTCGTCGTACACGGTCCATGTGGGAACTGACAGAACTCATCGCTGCGATAATCTGACGAAACGTCAAACGAGGAAACACGTAAGTGGATGTTGATGTGAATGTTAGCGAACAGGGTCGAAGGGCACCAGTTGGTCATCGATATGTAAGTAAAATGTGGCAAGAGAGGGGAAGGCTTACTCCGACGAACACAAACGCCATGAGGGCATACCAGACTTGTGCATCGCCAGTGTTCTCGTGTCGTACGTCCCCAGCGGTCGTCGTTGACGATGGCGACCTCGATTGGCGGGAACGACGCCGAAGCTCTGCACGTATAGCTTCGTCACGGGATCGATGATGATCCCACGAACTTGCGGCCCCGGAGCTCAGAGCATGTCGACCACGGAGGACATCGTACGCATGCGTGATAGCGCGAAACCGGGCACTACGCACTGAGGGCGAAACTCCGCGCTGGCCGTGGGTCACATCCGGGTGGTACACCTTGACAAGCTCGTAATCTTGCGGTTGAGGACCCAAATATCGAAGACGCAAGGTCCAGAAATGGGGGAAGAATCTCAACGATGGGGTAGCCAACGACAGAGGCGGGCTTAGGATGTACAGAGAGAGTACTCACATCGTGTCTTTATCTCGTCCTGCGATGCACTGCGTGGGAGGTGAAAGATCTCGTGTGGTGTTGGGTATCTGTGGGAGGGAAATGGGAACGGGTGTTTGGAGGATGTGCTTGTCAGACGCGCGAAGACAGGCTGAACAGAAAGAAGTTTCGAGAGACGCCGCCGTCGATGTAGGACACTCCTCACGACGCTGGACGCAGCGAAGGCATACATGATCATCATCGGAAGGGACCGCTGGTTGTGACACTGGTAGTACACGCGGAAGAGCATCATCACGTGACTCGAGTGATTGTCGATTACTACGCACGTCGCAAAGGACTTCACAGTCGGGACACCTTGGAGATACTCTCAACCTCGGGAGGGCAAGGGGGTTGGTAATTTACTGATGCAAATGTCCCCAAACGTACCAGCTCACGCGCCCCGAAATCGACAATTTTCCTTATAATACGGTATGTTGTTCCTACCCTGACTAACAATTAGGCTGTGGATTTTCTATTTCCCACTCACATTTTCTCTCCATCTCTTCGCAACTCGTTAGTATGTATCAGTCATGAACTCCATTTTATCCTTTGGAGCGGGCGTTTCAAGGCTCCCAAGGAAATAGCGCCAGTTCCAGGAGGGAGAACTGCGAATATCATTCCTGGATTTTGGACAACGTTTCCCTGTCCTTCTTCCCATAGTACTCATCCACGTTCACACCTATTTTTGACCCTTACTAATACTCGTATGTCCCTGACTCAGATCAACCTTTCTAAGCGCTCTTTGAGTGCTCATTGAGCAGGATATTATTAAATGGGAATAGGCTCCCAAGGAAATAGTGCCAGTTCTAGGACTCGGAGGGAGAACTGCGAATATCATTGATGTATTTCGGACTCATCCACGCTCTCACCTATTTTTGACGCTTACCAATACTCGCATATCCTTAATGCACACCTCGAGGACACCTCGAGCATAAAGGTCTTTCCCGCCGCCCACTTTCAATGGAGAATTCATCCAACAAAGGTCCCATGGATACGAACACCCATGTTCAAGTTGATGGCTGCTGTAATCGCGTATGCCGTTTATGCGACCTGAGCGCCGAGCATCCAGAAGTCGTCTCGAACGCACCCAAGGGTTTGATTTCACATGTGTGTACGGGAAGACATCGCTGACCAGCCTTCAGTCTTATTTCAGAGGTTAAATATCCTTGACCGACTGTTAACCCCACTTATCCTCGTATTCATGGTTGTCGGTGTGCTAATTGGCGAGTTCGTACCTGGGGTGCAGCCCGCGTTCGACACAGTTCGTTTCGACAGCGTTTCCGTCCGTGAGTAGCACATGCCCTTTCTGCGAGTAGCAGGGGCGTGACCGGTTATGCATTGTTTCTCCCAGCCATTGCAATTGGACTCATCGTCATGATGTGGCCCATTCTCACCAAAGTCCGCTACGAAGCGCTGGGTCACATTCTGCTCTCCAAAAAACTCTGGATACACATGGGCATCAGCTTCGTCCTGAATTGGATTGTCGGTCCATTGGTTATGCTCGGATTGGCGTGGGCAACCTTACCGGATCTCCCTACGTACCGTGCTGGGGTTATCTTGGTTGGGATCGCGCGATGCATTGCCGTAGTTATGGTCTGGAATCAACTTGCTGGTGGCGACATGGAGTATTGCGCTCTTCTCGTTGTTGCGAATTCGATACTGCAGATCGTACTCTACTCACCGTATGCGGTGCTCTTCATCGATGTGGTTGGTTCGAGCCAATCGTTGCATCTCCAGTACAGCTCAGTGGCGATCTCGGTCCTGATTGTACGTCGCAGTTGGTATCGCAGATGTGTATACAATGATAACCTTACAGTACTTGGGGATTCCTCTGGTGGCCGGGGTGATCACCCGGTTCTCTGTCATGTATCTCACGTCGAAGCGGTTCCTTCAAGACATATTTCTTCCGCGGTTTTCCCCACTCGCACTAGTGGGCCTTCTATATACCGTTGTCGTCATATTCGCCTATCAAGGACACCACATCGTACACAACCTTGGCCCCGTCTTTCGTGTCTTCGTCCCGATGATACTCTACTTCGTCGTCATGTGGACATCTGCATTCAGTTTCGTCTACTATCTCGCCCGGAAAGAAGCACGGCGCGGAAAAACGACAAACAAAATCTTTGCGTACGACGTGGCGGTGGTACAAGCGTTTACGGCTGGAAGCAACAACTTTGTAAGTGAACTCATGCTGCATCCCCATGACACCCCTCTTGGCCCCCGGATACATTTGACCTTTTTTTTCGAACAGGAACTGGCGATCGCTGTTGCGATCGCAGTATATGGCGTTGGCTCTGATCAGGCGCTCGCAGCGACGATTGGTCCGTTGGTGGAAGTGCCAGTGTTACTTTCCTTGACGTGGGTCGCGCAGTTCCTTCGAACGCGGCTGCATTGGGGTGGAGATCACGATCATAACCATGATCAGACGATGTCTGTGGACAAAGAAAAAGGAGATGTCCCGGAAACGAAAATAGAGTAAGATACTTAGTCTGTAAGCTGTCAAGTAGCTCGATTCTCCGAGGACAGCTCCAAGTGCAGAGATGCACGCCCAACCCTTTTTTTTGTAACCTGGTTTATCGTCCTTAGGGCCAAGCCCTTTGTTGGACAGTACATGCGGGGTTTCGGTATGTAAGTGCGTAATGTAGTAGTTTTCTCTGGTATTTGCTTGAGTCCGTAACTGGGAGCTGGGGTTGTGCGTGATAACCTAGAGTCAGGTGGCCAAGGGGTAAGTGTAGAAGTGAGATTAAGATCTAAGGGTAATGTAAGTTGTAAAGGCCATCATGATGAAGCATGGATGGAGTTGTAGGGTCCATCGTGTTAGTAGCCGTCTTTCGTGCAGAATCGTGCTTGCGTGTGTCTGTGCAGGCGGGGCCCAAACCTTGAAATAAGCGACAGACGCATTAACGACCTGTCCTTGTAACATGGCGCTTGATGACCTCAGGCTAAGTCTTGGAAGTCGACTGTAATCAACGGACTGTTATCTTGTATGACGGGAATTGACTAATGATTGCCAGCCCTCCCCATGACCACTTGACGGAAGACATACAGTCTTATCAAACACGCGCAAGGCATTACCTCGACGCTAAATCCTTGCTCGCTCAGTTTGCGACCTTATCATACTCTTCCCGACCTCGAACAAATCTATCAAGCCTCACATTCTCAAGCTCCGTCGGCCCCAAACTCCGAGGTAGAAGTGTCCCGACAGTCTCCTCGATCACCCCACCTCCATTGACATCTTCCCTGCTATCGCCACTGCGAGGATAATCTCCCGGCACGAGCAACACGGGCATGTCGACGTGGCAAAATTCGCGGATCACTTGGCGACATATACCACAGGGTGAGATTGGCTTGATGACGTCCCTGGGCCCCATAACATTCAAGTTGGAGGTCTGCGTAGGTTTAACTAAGGATAGAATTACTCACGACACGATTGCGAGCCCACTAAACACTCCTTTACCTTCGCTCTGTTACGGTGTGGACATGGACAGCGGGCGGGCGGGGGTTTAAGTGCGGCATAAGTGAGCAGGTGGATGCTTACAACAGCATTTACGATCGCCGTCTGCTCCGCGCATGTCGACGCACCTACAAAGTCCAACGTTCAGACATCGGTATAAGTGCACTAAGGTAATAGAGGGACGACACATTGAACGGACGTCAGCGAGTAACGAGTTTGAAAGCATCAAAGTTGTTGAACAGAAATACACACCATACGACGCATTATCGATGCTGGCGCCTTTGACGATGGTGCCGTCCGTACACATCAAGGCCGCACCGACGCGGAAATTGGACTGTGGAAAATAGGCATGTTCTCTAGCTTAAGAGGCATTACTAGTGGTGTAGTGGTAATGTTGAACAGAAGTCCAGTACCTTGAATAGCTGCTTCGATAAGCGCCTCTCGCGACTCAGCAGACAACATTTCGTTGTGATCCTAGTAGACCAACTTAAACGAGCACAAATGAAGACCTCCCAGGCTGAATGTGCGACGACTAAATTTAGTAGCTGCCACAACGTCTTCAATCCCCATACACCGTGGTTTCCTCCATCCGAACATGAGACAAGGTAACAGATATCGATCATTAATTTCCTTCAGCTGACGACAAGCGGTATCACTAGGTCTTGGCCACCCCACACAATAACTTCGAAGTCACATAAGAGTGGTTAGCTGCACGAACCGAGTTGTAGCCGAACTTGGTCCTGGATCGGTCCGGACCAAAACCAACATGGCGGATCGTATGAGACCCTGGCGAGTTGGGCGCATAAAAGCCGACTCGGATCCCAGAGCGCAACGACACAACTTGCATTGGACGACCAGCAACTTAGTGGTGAAGGCGAGCGGCGCGGTCATCCCATTACTTGGGTACCTGAGTTCTGTCTAGGTCCTTTGCAACCGAGCGAGTCCCCCTCCATGCCCAGCGACCACCCAACACAAAGGCGTCTTTACACCGCCCGCTAACCTAAATTACTGTCTAAATGAAGTCTGGGAGACTCGCCAATTGCCTTCTTCCATTTTCCCGGAAATTGGCAACAGAAGTTGGATATTGTTCGGTCCAACAAGGCGCGACTGGAGAACCAGGCGGCATTACAGTGAACGGTGCTTCTAGCCGTGTCTGCAATTTCTAAATATTTGCACAGCACCCACTAAAGTCCAACATAGGCTGGTCATGGCATGTGGCACGCGGCGGCGACTCTACTCTTAATGCAGAAGAAATTTCAAAACTGGATAAATTGGCTGAAATTACGACTCAAATTACACATGTCTTCCACCTCTCAAATTTTGGTCCAGAAGCCAGAGGTCTCAAGCAAAGCAGAGTTGGCACTCGACGCCAGAAATGCGGGTGGCCTGCTCATCGCTGACAGCTGACGAGTACTAACTGGACCGCCGTTCACCTTCGTCCTTGTCCAACAGTGTTCCAATTACACAAGTGAGGACAATGCCATTGGGATGGACGACCCACGGCGAACAGGCGACATTAATCCATGTAACGTCATGTTCGTTACCCAATGAATTCGAACCCGCTGTCCCCCATATTTAAACAACCGCCAAGGCTGGGCTCTGTGAGCTTGATTCATCCTCTGCTATCTCTTTGCAGCCGAGTAAAGGTTGCGCGCTGTAGGTCGCCACCATGAAACCCATACCTTATTATTTTCTGGTGCTGGCCTTGACCTGTTCATCCGTGGTCTCAGTTTTCGCTACACCCGGGTCCCAGCGTAGGTCATCGAACGGACCCAAAGTTCTCAGTCCCGTAACGAAGTTGAACATTGTCAACAAAGTCATTGCTCCCGATGGTTTCCCTCGGCCGTGAGTGGTGTTCACCGTACTCAGAATATTGGATTCACGCCCACCAGAGCTGTCCTTGCAGAAGGAACGTTCCCAGGACCGCTCATTGCTGCTCGGAAAGTAAAGCATTTCACAAGGAATCTGCGACACGGTGGTTTTGACTCTTGTTGTTGTAAAGGGTGATGACTTCAGAATCAACGTGGTGAACTGGCTTAATGAGACGTCAATGGACACTACTACGAGTGTGGTCAGTGTGACCAAATGATTTCATTTCGCTGGGATACTAAATTGATGGCAGCACTGGCATGGGATATACCAGAGACGGTCGAGCTGGGCTGATGGCGCCTCGGGTGTGACTCAGTGCCCCATCAAACCACACAAAAGCTTTTTGCATCAGTTTAATGCGTTCGACCAAACTGGTACATATTGGTACCACGCTCATCTTTCGACTCAGTACTGTGATGGACTCAGAGGACCACTCGTAATATATGACCCGGACGACCCACATAAACATTTGTATGATGTGGATGATGGTACGTGCATCACTTTAAACTTTAACTTTGGTTAAGACACTCATAAACAAAATAGTGAACACCGTGATTACCCTCTCTGACTGGTGTGTAATACGTGATGCAATGGTTTCCCGTCATGGGTGCTCAATCGTGCCTACTCAGGTTCCATGAACCTTCCCCAAAATTGATCAGGGGTCCATTTAGCCCAGACGCGACGCTCATTAATGGACTTGGCCGGTATGGCGGTGGACCAATGTCACCGCTCGCCGTTGTCAATGTTGAGCAGGGGAAGCGTTATCGTTTCCGTATTGTAGGGGCATCATGTGTCCCGTGGTTCAACTTCACGATTGATGGGCACCCAATGACAGTCATCGAGACAGACGGTATTGAGACGGAGCCCTTGGTCGTTGACTCACTAGCTGTGTTTCCTGGTCAGCGCTATTCCGTCGTGGTAACTGCCAACCAGACTGTGGGCAACTACTGGATCCGCGCCCTATCTAATCATCCGAATCAGACCTTTGACGGTGGGCGAAGCTCCGCCATCTTGAGGTATGCAGGTGCTTTAGAACAAGAACCCACGACGGAGCATGGACCATACGTGCTACCCTACGAAGATGGTAACGTTCACCCCTTGATATCTCCTGGCGCACCCGGTATTCCGGAACCAGGTCGGGCAGATATTAACATCAACATGGTCCCCGGGTTCTCCCAAGGGAAATACACGATCAACGGCGTCTCGTATTCCAACCCGCCACTGCCTGTACTATTACAAATCCTGAGCGGTGCTCGACACCCCTCGCAGCTGCTCCCGAACGGCAGTGTCTATGTACTTGCCCCCGGCAAAGTCATTGAAGTCAGCATACCTGCGACAGAGCTTTCGCCGGGTGGTGCATTCGGTGGACCGGTAAGCCTCTGTTCCGAATTCTTGGCACGTCATTCACAATGTTTTTGAAAGCATCCGATTCATCTCCATGGTGTATGTACTTTTTGATACCTTTTGCAAGTACCAGACAAGGTGATGGTCCTTCGTAGCACACATTCGACGTCATCAGAACTCCTGGAAGCAGCACCTATAACTTTGCAAACCCGATCAGAAGGGACACCATACCCGCAGGACTGCAGGCGAACCATGACAATGTCACATTTCGCTTCACAACAGACAACCCTGGACCGTGGATGATTCACTGGTGGGTCGATTTCACACACTTGGACTTGCACGTGCTCACAGAGGACGCGGTCTATGATAGTCACATCGACTTTCATCTTCGCAGGTACGTACATGTCGTTACGGACTGGGTTTGTAGCTGACAGTCTGCCTGTTCAGTGGATTTGGTGCCGTAATGGCAGAGTCTCCTGATGAGACGGCTGCACAGGTCATTCCCGGTAGGTACCTCTCTCCACTCTTTTCGTACTGTCGTTTTGATTCTCGCGTGTAGGCTACTGGAAAAAACTATGTAATTGAAGTGAGACTTGGTCCGATGGATGTTGATCTTGACCTTGTCTGTGTCCCGTGTGATGCTCACATCTTTTCGTTGGACTCGTTCATTTGCCAATTTTTATGTACAAAGTTGGGTTTGTTAGTGTCGTTGCACATCATGAAAATGCTTTATGGCTTGGAAGGGGTGTCAATGAGAATCATTCATGCTCGGGTTAGGCTTGTTGGACGGTGGGAATGCCAACCCTTGCGGCGATTAAAAAAACCAGTCCGTGTCTATGCTTGTGGCGAAGGACATGCTTGAATCTCGCTATGATCATGGCATCTATCTATTACGCGTGTCGCAACTACAAGTGAACATCGCGATGTCTTTGACCATGCCACCGGGGCTGAGCGCTGAGCGCTGTTCATGGTACACTCCGACCCGATCCGAGCCTCCTAAACATTTGCTCCTAGCCAGACCTCCCTCGAAGCGAAGAACCTCCACGACCTTCGTCCTTTCGCCCGTTGATCAACGTTCCTGTACTGGTCCTCCTCAACGGTTCTCACCGTCATGGCCATCCAACGGAGTATTGAATACGCGCGGTCCCAAGAAAATCTGTACACCAACTACCCCTATTACTATTGGTTGACACCAGGACGGATAATTGGGATTGCAATCGGTCTGTTCTCCATCTCGTTACGTTGTTTGAGTACGTAGTCCTAAATCATTATCGTTCATACAGGTGCCGCTGTGTTAATTCTCCTCATCTCATCCATGCTGATCTTGGCATGTCGTCGTCGTCGTCGTCGCACCAAAGTAACTTCCCAGACTGCGGCCTCCGGCTTCTCGGGGCAGCCGCAGCAATATCCTTCGAGGCGGGAACCGCAGCAGCTAGGACAGATGCCTTATAGGCCAGGTGCACCTAACATGGGATGGTATTACCCAGCGCAGGGTTCTGTACCCCCTTACCAAGCAAAAAGTACATTCTCGGGCCAAGCAGAAAGAGCCGCACCTTTGGGACAAGTGCCGAGCACCACACATTCGGAACAAGCACCGAACGTTTTGCCGTCAAGTGAAGCCCAGGGATCCCCACCCTCTGATTGGGCGCGGAGATCGGCGCCCACAAGCCAAGTCGTTGGCGCCACAACTTCAGTGCAGCGACCTCCCACAAGCCAAATGCAGATCACCGCACCCTCACCCCAGGTGCAGAGCGCTGCACCCCTCGTTCAAGCACAGGGGCAGGGTGCCTCTATTCCTCCTAGCAGTAGGGATCAAAGTCCACCCCCGTACTATCCGGTGAGCTGTTCTTTTCTTCTCCCGCTCTTCACGGTTGGTTACACGCCGTCGTAGCCTTCCCCTCCCCCACCTGCACATACCGTGCGGTAGGCAACGCTTTTCGGAGCGAGCAGCATGTAAGTTCTGATGTATGCGGGCCACATTCTCCAGAACCTAACCTAAAATCACCTCCTGTCTAACTGGGGCGTGTTGTCCCGCAACGTGGGATCCCACCCCATGACCCCGTTCCTCAATACATCTTCACCCCTATCGCCTGCCGGCAGACGACCGCTCGGTTGTCGACTTTTACCTTTCATTCTGAGTGACATTTCCAGGGTCTCTGTTGCTTCGTCTCATCGCATTGTTGTATCCTATGACAGACTCTGGGAACTGTTTAAACTCGTGGTCTAATATACGCATGTATTCCTTCAAAAAGGACTATCGTTATCTTTGTCTCACGGATGAGTGACATTCCTCATCCTCGCGTTCATAACGAGTATCTAAGTAGGCACCACAATATGGCCATTTTCAGCAAACATTCTGCTCCTGGAAAGCTAGCGTAGCTTGGTAGCTTGTCAGGAAAATTACGGCCAGACCTACTATGGAAAAATGAGGACGCAGCGTGTGTGCCCACCTGTGTCACTATGATGCGATCATGATGCTTCGCGGCAAGTGACGACGTGCGTCGATAGGACCCGGGTGCAATTATTGTAGTAGCAAAGCACCAATCGGAAATCAAAATCCTCTTCAGCACCCGAGAAGGAGAGCGATGCCGTGAGCATGGAACGAGGCGTCTGTGTCAAGATCCATCGGAAACAAATCGAGGCGAAACAACGCCCGGTGCGAAAATCATTTCCCAGGGGCATACAGGTGGGATAGTCATCCACATGTACCCGCCCGCCGAGGGTGTCGGCGCACGCCTTTGTCTTGTTTGCGCGGGGCTCGAGAGTGCCGAACGAGCGTGGAGACTTGGATTCAAAGATTTGCACTTCCCCGTACAT
>JBBPRQ010000673.1:0-17730 GCA_038093095.1 Boletus insuetus | reverse complement strand
GTAGAGTTGTCCTATCACCAGCTTATAACTAGATTGGGCCTGGAGGATTGATAGCATAGGATTTTCCCCTAGCAAATCCAGCATCTAATTCCTGTAAGAACAACACCATCCGTATCCACCGACTTCCAATCTGTTCCCACAGAATCCTCTATTGGACCATCCTCGAGAATGCCACCACCTCTATTGCCTTACCATCCATTTCCGCTTACCGGGATGTTCCTGTACTCCGATCCTTGGTGGGCATATTCCACACCTATGCCACCTCCCATACTCTCCACGCCCAGCTCTTCCCAGATGGGACTCTGCCTGTCTAAGCCGCTGCCATGGAACAATCCATCCATGAGTCTCAAGATGCAATTCTCGATGCACTCCACGACCATGGATTCAATGACGTCTTTTGGGGACTCCCCAGACCCCTATTCGCTCACATTCTTTGACTGATCCTTAACACACTCCCCGCCAACCTACAACGATACTACTTCGACAATGACAAGAATCACCTATGGGATCAGGACACTTGGGCCCGGGATGAGGTTGATGGATCTAGGAGAGGGGAGAATGGAAGTAGTGACGCAGGGTCCACCTCAACCGAGTGAACCGCCTCCTGCACCCCCATCCCTGTCCACCTCCACCAACCTCTTGCGTTACTACCCCTGGACCAACTGATGGCAGCAGTGGAGGAACTAGCAGCAATCATTGCCCCCAAAGTCTTTCTGAACTCCCTGTGTCCTCCGACGAGATTCAAAACTTCCTCGCCACAATCCCCCTTCTTGGAGCTATCACCCCACCTCCCGACAACATCATTCTCCCAGTCCATGAACACCCCACCTCTCCATCACCTGCCGCAGGTTCTTGTAAACTCAAGCCGGCTAAGGCAACACTTTGGTTCAGACTCCTGTCCTCTACCGCATGAGCTGTGGCAAGCCCTGCTAAAAGACTGCGAGGCCGCACGTGCGCAGATACACCCTATCCCACCTCCAGTAGATATAACAAGGACGCTCAGGTGTCGCCCTCGCCAATGCCTGGATCATCTCTGAACCCAATCGACGTCCTCTCACTTGTTGCTTCACCTGCCACGAATTTGGTCATCTTCGCCCAGATTGTCCTCGCTACCAATGTCCATTCTGCCTCACCACAGCACCAGGGCATATTCAAACCTTTTGCCCTCACCGCCGCTGTCCCATCTGCGGGGAACTCGGACATTGCGAAGAGAATTGTGTCATCCGTCGCAACCTCCAAGATGACTATGATCCTACTGACTACAAGGTGAACGAGGGGGACTGCAACTAAGTAGGTGGTCTCGCAGGTGCTTCGACCGTAAACGGGGGGTAATGTTACAGTCTACGAAGAGGGTACTCTTTTTCTCTATATCTTCTACACTTGCACAGCTATGCCACCTTACTTGTCTTTCCCTAGACTTTGCTTCTTACTCTACAGAGTTGTATTCATACTGGAGTCGTCCTCCAGATACTTTCTCCTTTTCTGTCTGTTACTTATGTACTCACATGGTGCCCTGCCTCCACTCTATATTTAGCTTCTTCCTTCTGTTCCACTTCCGCACGGGATTCCTTTGGACTTCTGCCTGTGTGGCATTCCTCTTTTAGATCACACTGCCACATCCCGCAGTTCCACATTATCAGGATGGACTATATGGAGTACGGTCGTCCTTCAGACTCCTGCCTCCTTTTTCATTTTATATCACTTACCTTACTCGCATGGACCAGGGGCCTACCGTATATAAACTCTGTACCTCTAGCCTGTATTTTCCCTAAGCTAGTTCTATGCAATATCAGCATAGTTCTGGTGATACTTCCCAAGAGCTCCAGTGGCTAGCACCTGGATATTGGAGACTATCAAGCCCACCTCAAGTCTCAGTTCGTCTTCTGAGATAGACTGTGGTAGACATTGCCCTAGCAGGACCCTCTACTCATTACCTTGCCCTCTCCTTGTTGAACTCATTCAGGCCAAGGTAACATCACGCTCCACTTGTCACTAACTGTGCTGTGCATTACAGGCCCTCAGAAGGGCAAGGCTTTCACAGTCCCCACTATCTCCATCTCCTTCCCCTCTGGGGCAAGCAAGATCCTCCGCTGGGTGGTTGCTCTTTTCCATGCTTTCAAGTTGCACCTCTCTGCCCAGGTGCTGAATCCTGAGACAGGGCATGTCCTTCCTGGATATGTCTGTCTCTACCAGAACAATATGCTGGTACACTTCCATACCCAGATGGCTTTTGCCAAACTTCCCCCCAAAGTGGTCCAGGCCAAGCTGGCATTGAGTTTCTCCTCCCCCCAAGTCCCCCCATCCAGCCTTCCACCTGCTCATGGGAGTTTTGCTTCTGCTGCAGAGATGTTGGAACTCCACCAGGAACTACAGGAGCTCTAGGCCCTTATCTCATCACTTTGTGACCAATTGGCATTCTCCATTCCCAGCTCCCCTGCCGCTGTTACAATGGCAGTCCCAGCCTCACAATCTCCTTCTCCCCCATTCCCCATTCCCAGTGTTTCAACTGCTGTGAGTCAGACCACCCCCCCCCTCTATATCATGGCTCCAATGGGTCATGGACAAATCTTGCTGCCCTTTTTGGGCTAGGAATCCTCTTGACTCCAACATGACCACCATCCTCCATCAGTCTGTGCCTAATGACGTCTCCTGGGTCATCGCTATGTCATTAAAAGTGGACCCCCCCCTCTACATTGGATATGATTCCAATGGCAATCTTGTTTTCACATTCCATTCCCCCCCAGAGTTGGTTGACATCTCTTTCCATCTCCCAGGTGACCTCTGATGGACCATGTCTTCAGTCACAGCTGTGCCAGGGCCTGCCCCTCAGCTTCAAATCCCCTGATTGTAACACTGGTACCTCTGTCTGACACCCTATCCACTTATATGCACCTCCAGGCTTCATTCACCTCACTATTTTACGCTGTATCCCTGATAGGTCCCTGAGCCCTTTGTTTCCTTAATGTCTTCTGCACTCAGGACTCTTTGCCAGTCCTTCTCTAGCCCTATGCAGGCTATCCTTGGTTCTCGAGCTGATATCACATGTTACACCCCCCCAATTTTCACATGACTCAATAGTAGTGATATTTCACACATGTATTAATGGTTCTCATTCGAGTGTGTAAAGGTATTAGTCATATACTAGTTGATTCGCACTATCGAGTCGATGTTCAGACTCCACTCAGATACTGTAGCACAGCATATTGCCATAAAGGACAAAACGTCGCCAGGCTTCAAAAATAGATGACATCACTGTAGATATAAGGCCCCCACTGAGATACCATGCCTTTCCTTCCCCCCCCCTTTCTCAAATGCCACGGGAATCACAGCGAAAGCAGATTTTGGACTTGCTCCAGACTGCTCAGCTGCAGTTTGATTTTCTCCAGTACACTGAACTCTTAGAGAAATCACTTCTTGACCTTGCACTTGACTCTGAGTCCAACTCGGACTTGGAGACAGACTCGGATAATTCCAATCCATTCTCCACATCCTCCTCCTCCACCACCACATCCAATTCCATCACTACCCAAAGCTCAGACCCTTCTGATGATGAACAACTCATTTTTTTCTCTCAGGCGTTTACAAGCTATCGGACTACCCTTGAAGCTGCTCATGATGAGATCTCCCGAACTCGAGTCCTTGCCCCCCGTATTCGCACCATCCATGCCCCTCAGATCCATCTTCTGGATGAGTGGAAGCTTCACCGTCCCCATCTCTTCCGCCGCAAGCTTCGTGTTTCTCCTGAAGTCTTTTCAGCACTTGTGGACAAAATTAGTGGTCATCCTATTTTTTATGGAGCAACCCATGCTGACCCTGATGCTGCTCCTGCAGTTAGCAACCAGCTACCTGTCTGGATGCAATTGGCCATATTCCTGAATGGTGCAGGACATTATGGGAATGCTGCAACTACTCAGGATATGGCTGAATGGGCAGGGGTTGCAGTGGGTACAGTTTATACCTGCTACAAGCGTGTCATGATTGCACTTTCACGCTTTCATGATGCAGTTATCCACTTTGATCCAGGCAACCATGCAGATGACTTTGAGGAGAAAGAGCTGGCAAAGGCATGGGTTGAATCCAGATCCTGCCCAGCATGGAGAAATGGATTTCTCTGTGTGGATGGTACCACCTTCAACCTTTTTCAAAAGCCAGGGTATCATGGAGAAGGTTTCTTTGACCGTAAATCACGTTATTCACTTACAAACCAGGTAAGCTTCTAGTTATTTTATATTTAAAAACTCATTCAAGCTCTTTGTAGATTGTGATTTTACCCCACAATTTGAAAATTGTGGACTATGTGATTGGCATTCCAGGAAGCATCCATGATGCTAGTGCTTTTCAAAGAACTCGAATTGCTCGCCACCCAGAACAGTTTTTCAACAATGGCGAGTGGCTTTGGGCTGATTCTGCCTACTCATCACAGACATGGTGTGTTACACCATTCAAGAGACCTGTAGGAGGAAACCTTACCCAGGAGAAGAGGTTTTTCAATAACCATTTATTATCAGTAAGATTTCATTTATTTCATTTATTCTATTTGTTTCTAAATGACAAAGGTTCAAGTTCGATCAGAACACTTCTATGGTTCCCTCAAAGGTCGATTCCAGTCCCTTCAAGAGCTACATATTCAGATTCAAGGGGAAAAAGAACTCAAATATGCAACCACATGGATCTGCTCCTGCTTGATCTTGCACAATATGATCATTGAAATTGAAGAAGAGCTTGGATTACAAACCTCATAAGCATATTTGGCATAGCAGTATTGAGAGAAAAATAGAAACTTGGAAGATGGGGAGGACAATGGGGGTGAGGAAATTGATGATGGACTTGCTCACTCAATGGGTCAGAACTTCCGGCAACATGTCATGGCTGATTTGCTCGAGTATTTTCAGGAGCAGTAGTTATAGGGTATACTATGATGTAGAGGTACAAGGTACAAAGAACATTTGACAGCATAAGCACAACATGACCACATGATGATCACTACATACTACCACATCTTAACCATTCTAGCTCCAGCTTAAGTTCAAGTTGCTTGAGCTGGTCAGCTGACAGCTGGAGCTGAGCATCACGCTCCTTGTCCTCTTGTTCAGCTTTCCGCTCACTCATCCACTTCTCAAACATGCACTGATTTTCCCACTCTGAATATTTTGCATCACGGTGACGCTGTTTATTCTTGAGCTTGTTCCAGCGACTGTGTTCAAGGCCACGGACAAGCATTTCATTCAATTGAGCAAATGTGCTTGTAAACTTGTCATAGGTGTCTCACAATGTTTGCCAGATGACCGGCAAGTAGCCAGAGGATTGGATGTTAGCTGTGTTGATGCTAATGCCACTGCATGCTGAGCAGGGCTAGAGTCAGAGTTGAAGCCACTGGGAGTGATGTGGGGTGATGAGTCGGAATCTGAACCAATTGGTTTTGCTGGCTCCTAGTGTTGAGTGGGTAAAAATATGTGGAGGCCTGGGGTTGAAGTTGGCTTGAAGTGGGAGTTGGAGATGTCATCGTTGTTGTCATCGTCAGAATTGAGTGAATAAAATCTTTCACCTAGCACAGGTGGGGTGATGCATGGCACACCACCATGAAAGGAGAAGGGGGTGGTTGAACGGGTGTGTCCATGCAACGATGACACATGGGAATGCAGTGGCTGTGGTGGCTGGTTGGAAGGCTGTACTTGGAAGTGGGAAGGTGGTGGAACGTTGAACAATGGGGGGGGCAATTGGAAGGGGAAGAGATGGGAGGTGTTGATACAGATTCTCTGGGTCATTGATGTCCATTGTAGTCAAGGAAGTAGGGTTGGTAGTACTGAGTTGCAGCAACATGGGGTTGATGGCACTATCTGGGACTGGCACCAGGTTGGAGGATGTGATAGGTGGCTGCACATCAGAACCTCCAGTCTCAGCTGGAGAATTTGTGCCACTAGATAGGTCCACTTGATTGAACAGCATGAGTGTTTGTGCTTCAAAGTTTTGCCCAAGATCTGTGGTGGAAAAAAACATATTGAATGCTGGATTGCTTCTCCAAAAACCATGGAGGGTGGGCCACCATGGAAATGACTTGATAACATCATCTGAGTATGAACAACTGCTCAGCCATGATCAACACCAAATTTATGTATACTTACCTATGATATTTTGTGTCCTTGGGTTGTTCTGGAGCTCCTCATATGTGCAGCCAGCTCCCATTTGTCCCAACAACTTGTTCACATTGTTATACTGCTTGCTTAGTCTAATATCCAATGTTAAATAGATTAGATAGATTTAAAATTGGTGAGGGGACTTACTCTTTGATGCGACAGGTGATTCGAGATACAAATCCTCAGAATTGGTATGGCTCAGCTCCTGCAGCTGCTCATTTGTATCATCTATGAAAATGGCATGGACGGCCTGCTGGAGATAATAAGCTTTAGAGGTTGAGGATACCTCCTTCTTCTGGCCTGCCTCCTTTGCTTCCTGAGTTGAATCTGAGAATATTTTGATGCAAGCAGATTCATTTTCCAGGCACCAGTCAAGTAGCTTAGTGGTACGGAAGGAGAACTCACCATCCCAATGAATAAGGGGGATTTTGGGTAGGCCAGGTGGAGGGGGAGCCTGATTGGGATGATCCTGAGGCAGGATCTTTCAAAGCCCTGGGCATCATTGGGGACAGCAACAAGGATCAAGCAGACAATGCAGTCTGCATACTCACTGTTTAGTCGGCGCTTGAAACCTGCCATTGGTCAGCCAACCATTCATACACTAGTCAAACTTCATTCCCCTGCTCTGAGACCCATTAATGGAACTACTATGTAAGGGTAACCCTGATGAAACAATGATAAAAATTGGCAAGGCCCAGGAAGGACTGAATGTCCTTAATCTTCCTAGGCTCTGGCCAATCCAGGATTGACTTTATTTTGTCAGAAGTCATGGAGAGGCCAGTAGGGGAGAGTACATATCCAAGGTACTCAACCATATTGGTATGGAATTCGCATTTCTCTGGTTTGGCATATAAGCCATTAGCTTGGAGTTGCTGGAGAACTTCTCGGAGGTTTTTATAATGTGATTCCATATCATGGGAGTAGATCAGAATGTCATTGAGGTAAACCACAATGAAAACATCTAGTAAGTCTGCAAGGATGGTGTTAATGAACTGCTAGAAGGCCGCCAGAGCATTGGTAAGTCTGAATGGCATGACCAACCACTCGAAAGAGCCATAGCGAGTGTAGAAAGAGGTTTTCCACTCATCTCCTTCTGCAATACGGACCAAATGGTATGCATGTCAGAGATTGATTTTTGTGTAGACCTTGGCTCCAGAGGGGGCATCAAGGAGGTCAGAAGTGTGGGGAAGTGGGTAGCAGTCTTTTCGTGTGATTTTGTTTAATCCTCGGAAGTCGACGCAAAGTTGAAGGGAGCCATCTTTCTTCCAGACAAACAACACCAGAGCTACGTGTGGAGACACAGACTGTCATATGAATCCAATGTTAAGGTGTTCATCCAGGAAGTCATGAAGGGATTGTTGTTTGGTGGTGGAAACAGAGTAAATCTTTCCAATAGGGGGTTCTGCTCCTTCCTCCAACTCAATCTTCAAGTCATAAGGCTGATGATGGGCAAGGGTATCAGCCTTCTGCTTGCTAAAGACATCTGTGAAGTCATGGTATTCTGAAGGAACACCAGTGAGGTTGATCTCCTTGTCAGAGGGAGCAACAGAGGCAGAGGCAGAGTGGGTGGAGATATCTTTAGTAGACTGGAGGGAAAGAGAGAACTGGACGGAGCCCTCCATCTTGCAGGCTTGATGAAAAGCGACCGCATTTACAAAGGAGATGTGAGGAGCTGGAAGTCCGGGAGCTTTAGGTGAGTCTAGAGAGCATTCCAAGGGAGGAGTGTCAACTGACAACAGGGAAGGGATGCTCAAAGGTATGGAGGGTGATATTGGGGTTGGCATCCCATCTGCAGGAGTTCGGAATGTGATGCTGCTCATAACCCAATCAATCAACGGATTGTAGTGGGTGAGCCAGCAATGTCTGAGAACAAGGCTGCATGAAGAATCCAACAAGGTTACATAAAATGTAGTGGAGGTGGAGATGCCAGAAGTGAAGGAGATTGTTAGATCTACTGTGAAGGTTATTATGGAGGTTGAAGAGCCATCGAAGAGACAGAGATCAATCGGAGTGACGGAGTATGCAGAGATTCTGTGTTTTTCAATAAAAGCAGAGTCTATAAAACAATGGGTAGAACCAGAGTCTACAAGGAGGGGTACATCGGAGAGGTTATGTGCAGGAATGGGGATAATTGGACAAAGAGAGTTTGGATCAGAAAGAGCAGACACATTGAGACGTAACTCCATAAGAGCACAGTTTGGATCAACATGACTCCCAGCCTGTGCAGACGTATGAGAGTCATGATCTATTTTTTGCCTCCGAAGAAGTGGAGGTCAATGCCAGAGCTTCTGTAGTCACAGTAGCTGCATGGGCCTTTGATGCTCTAGAAGTGGACTTTGGGCAGTCCTTGGCAGAGTGTCCACTTTCACCACAGAAGAGACATGGATTGAGGGTCATTTGGTGTTGATGTTCCTCTGGAAGGAGTTTTCCGTCTTTGCCCAACTTTGAAGCAATCATGTCAGATTTAGAAGGGTTGCTATTACCCTTTTTGCTGTTGTTTCCTCCCCCAGAAGAACTGGAGTTGGAACTGGAGATAAAGAATGAAGAGGAGCCTTTGAACTTGTCATCCTTAGGCTTGGAAGAGTTAGTTGGAGTGGAGCTCAATGACTTATTGGAGCTGTGGGTGTTGGAGGAGGTCATACCAGAGGCCTTTAAAGCATGTGAAACTTCTTTCTTACACTCCCAGTACCTCTGGTCAATCTGCTGCGAGAGAGCATGGAGGTTGTGGACATTGTCTGGTTTACCATGACAAGTGATCTTGTCCTTAATGCAATCTGGGAGTTCATTGTAGAAGCTCTAGCGGAGAGCACTGGGTTCCCATTCTTGGACTTGGTTCACAAGGTGGTTCCATTCAATGATGTATTTGGAGATTCACTGAGTATCCTTCATACACAGTTGCTCAAGTTGAGTTTCTGCCTCAGCAATGGAGTCATGAGGACCAAAATTTGACTATAGCTCATAAAGGAAGCTTTGCCAGTCAGTCATCCAAGAAGGATAACAGCCAGGGGCTACAACTCCAAGCAAGTCTAGCTTGAAGTAATTAAGAGCCATTCCCTTGAGATATGATTGAGCAAAAGTTACTTTGCTTTGGTTCTTTCTGAAAGACTTCTTGTTGCTTGAAAGTTGATCTCACATTGCACAACAAAGAAATGGAGTTTCTTCAGGTCTGACCCATCAAAGGTATCCAGTTCTCAGTTCTTGGTCCTTGCATCACTAGAAGAATTCTTATGACATAGTGCTTGGTGAGTCATATTGTGGATGGTGTTAGCCAATTGATTGAATGGCTCAACAGCCAAGGAGATGTCATTAACTTCCTCTTCTTCTCTGGGTTTACGTTCAAAGAGGCGATCAGAGTCCAGAGTAGAGGAGTCATTGTTGTCAGGGTCATCTGGATCATCATCTCCACCACCACCTCCTGCTCAAGCTTCTGGTAGCGGAGTTTCAGGGCGGTCATTGCCCTAGAAGTGTTCTTCATCTTCTGTTAAGACCCAGAAACGAGGACCTTCAGAAATTCAGTCTTCAGGGAGTGGAGTGAGTAGAGACAGGGTAGAACTGGCATGCCACCTTGCAGAAGCTAAAGGTGTGGCACATTGGGTCAAGCTAACAAATTTGCCTGGTATGGTGTGAGTGCTGCCAAATGCAGTCTGCAGCATACTGGTGCGAGAGGTTTGGGTGGTATGCATAGTCATGATGGTGTGAAAGGAATTGTGACAAGAGTCAGTATGAATATACTGTCAAGTCCAGTTCCTCTGGGTTCAAGTCCAATGGAGGTCTGAAGGGAATAGGAGTAAGGGGGAACAAAGGTTCGACTGAAGTTGACAGAGGTGCAGAGTTTATGGAGTATGGAGGTCACAAAGGGGTGAGGACGTTGGTGCAAGACTTATGTGTTGCACCCTTGTCAAATCCTGTGTCCTCGTATTTACAGTAGAGGAAGGTAGAAGGGAAGTCAGACTTGAAGTAGAGGTGACTTAGTTAATATTCATACTGAAGGTATAACAGAGAAATAAATACAAGGGTTTATATATGCTAGAGATCTGGAAGAAGTATGAGTCTGAAACTACTAGGTGATGGCAATGTACATAGGACTCAGGACAGAGGTGGAACACAGCTGGAACAGCTATACAAACTGACAGGTGAAATGTAGACTATAACTAAAGGAGATTAATAAGAGGTACAAGTCCAGAGATGTAACTCTGTGGATGTCCATTGCTCCTAGGTTGAGGTTTGTCTGAGATCATCTGAAGTTGGCCAGAGTTGGCCTTGGCGAAATCTGGGGTGTGACATGCCCCCAAAACTTGTGAATATGATTGGCCTTTTGGATGGGATCAAGAACTACAAAGCTAGTCATGTTATTGCCACACTCTAACTTATGGGATAACAGACTTATGCCTAGTGAGAATGTACACCTCAGAATGTGCTGTCTTTTGATAGTACTTGGTAATCTTACTTACACCAGCTTCAAGTCCAGGCCAAAAGTCTATATACTTGGCTTTTGTACTCCATGTATGCCATGCCTTGTGAAGTGACTCGAGTCCAGGGAGTGCAAATGAATTGCAGGACCACAATCCGATGAGAATGATTGCTGTGCATATTCAGCCTTCCCAAGGAATGCAAGCAAGGTGCCCATCTGAGACCACTTGTTCTCTGTTAATTGAAGATCCAAGAGCTATTGTCTCTTCCCCTGATCCTTCTCAGCAACAGAAAATTCATGAATGAACATGTCAACATCCTATTATACCATATGTAATACATAGAGATAAACATGTCAATGGTGCACCTCTTTAAGTTTTTCTGCTCAATTGAGCATCACATAAGTCGAAGACTGTCAGATAGGCATGTTGAGTAGGAGCTGTAATGAAGACTTGCTTGGGGGATGATCTGGCTTTTCTTGGAGTTGAATGACTCAGAATAACTCTTTGCATTTTGCAGATGATTGTTCCTGGAGGGCAAACATCAATATCATGCCAGTGTGCTAATAGCATCTTACCTTGATCAAGATAGGATTGAACAAGACCCACTTCATCACGTTGAGAGCCATGAGCTGCGACAATGTTATCCTCAGGATTCTTGGGATCATATGGCTTGGTGTGGCTGTGAGTGCGCAATAATGCTTGTGAGGCTAAATTGACGATGTGTGCAAGGCATCTAAGGATGCATCACTATATGATACTAGTCTACAGTAACAAAGACATACCAAACACATCACATCTGTCCATTGTACTTCTTGCCTGTACCTTGCTCGACTTGCAATGCAAATTCCATCATCATGGAATCCATGTTCATAGCATTGTCGCACGTAACATAGCTAATCTGTAAATCAGACTTAGACATGAGTGTGAGGACTACAATGTAACCTGCCTTGTGTGCAACCCTTAACCTCTTCACAACCTGATAAAGGGCCTGACCCAACCGCACACTGTTGTGTGCATTATTCATTCTGATGAACCTGAGAAGGGCCATCTTTAACTCCCATCCTCCAGGTACATTCTGTAACATGTAGCGCAGTTAGTGACGAGCGAAGCATAATGTTACCTTGGTCTGAATGAGTTTACGAGTAGAGGGTGAGTAATGAGTAGAGGATCCTGCTAGGGCAATGTCTACCACAGTCTATCTTAAAAGATGAACTGAGACTTGAGGTGGGCTCGACAGTCTCCGATATCCAGGTGCTAGCCACTGGAGCTCTTGGGAAGTATCACCAGAACTATGCTGATATTGCATAGAACTAGCTTAGGGAAATACAGGCTAAAAGTACAGAGTTTATATATGGTAGGCCCCTGGTCCGTGCAAGTAAGGTAAATGATATAAAAGGAAAAAGGAGGTGGGAGTCCAAAGGATGACCGTACTCCATATAGTCCATCCCAATAATGCAGAACTGCGGGATGTGGCAGTGTGATCTAAAAGAGGAACACCATACAGGCAGAAGTCCAAAGGAATCCCATATGGAAGCGGAACAGAAGGAAGAGACTAATTATAGAGCAGAGGTGGGGCGCTGTGTGAGTACATAAGCAAAAGATAGAAAAAGGAGAAAGTATCTGGAGGACGACTCTAATATGAATACAACTCCGTAGAGTAAGAAGCAGAGTCTAGAGAGAGACAAGTAAAGCGGCATAGCTGCACAAGCATAGAGAATGTAAGAAAAAGAGTACCCCCCTCGTAGACCATAACATTATCCCCCGTTTATGGTCGAAGCACCTGTGAGACCACTCATTAGTTGCAGTCCCTCTCATTCACCTCGTAGTCAGTTGGGTCATAGTCGTCTTGGGGGTTGTGGCGGACGACACAATTCTCCTCGCAATGTCCAAGTGCTCCACAGATAGGACAGCGACGGCACAGGCAAAAGGTTTGGATATGTCCTGGTGCTGTAGTGAGGCAGAATGGACATTGGTAGCGGGGACAGTCTGGGCGGAGATGACCAAACTCGCAACAGGTGAAGCAACGAGCGAGGGGATGGCGAGGAGGGAGAATGATGGCATCAATGTTGATTGGGTTTAGAGACGATCCAGGCATCAGTGAGGGCGACGCCTGAGTGTCCTTGTTATATCTACCGGAGGTGGGATAGGGTGTATCTGTGTGCATGCAGCCTCGCAGTCTTTTAGCAGGGCTTGCCACAGCTTGTGCGGCAGAGGACAAGAGTCCAAACTGAAGTGTTGCCTTAGCCTGCTTGAATTTACAAGAACCTATGGTGGGTGACGGAGAGACGGGGTGTTTGTGGGTAGGGAAAATGACGTTGTCGGGAGGTGGGGTGGTGGCTCTGAGAAGGGGGATTGTGGCGAGGAAGTTTTGAACCTCATTGGAGGATGCGGGGAGCTCTGAAAGACTTTGGAGGCAAGTATTGTCGCTAACTCCTCCATTGCCACCATCAGTTGGTCCTGTGGTAGCAGTGCAAGAGGCTGGGGTTGGTGGAGGTGGCACAGGGATGGGGGTGCAGGAGGTGGTTCGATTGGTTGAGGAGGTCCCTGCGTCACTACTTCCATCCTCCCTTCTGCTAGATCCGTCAACCTCATCCTGGGCCCCAAGTGTCCCAATCCTATGGGTGATTCTCATTGTCATCAAAGTAGTATCGTTGTAGGTTGGTGGGGAGTGTGTTAAGGATTGGTCAAAGAATATGTGTGAATAGGGGTCTGGGGAGTCCCCGAAAGATGTCATCGAATCCATGGTCGTGGAGTGCGTCGAGAATCACATCTCGAGACTTGTGGATGGACTGTTCCATGGCAGTGACATAGACAGGCAGGGTCCCATCTAGGAAGAGCTGGGCATGGAGAGTACAGGAGGTGGCATAGGTGTGGAATATGCCCACAAAGGATCGGAGTATGGGAACGTCCCAGTAAGCGGGAATGGATGGTAATGTGATGGATGCAGCGGTGTTCTCAATGACAGCGCAGTAGAGGATTCAATGAGAGCGGATTGGCAGTCAGTGGATATGGATGGGGATGTCGGCCGGGATGATGTGGACATAGGAGGACGCGATTGATGACATATAGCGGAGCTAGGGCTCAACACTTAGAACGACGAGAGTGGTATGCAGAGTTTATGGAGGAAAAGCAAGAGGATCCCTCGCCTTATATTCCTTGAGGAAGTCAGCGGCATGTCCCAAGTTAGACTTGGGTTCCCAGGTATTTTTGGAGGACGGGTATCCTTTCCACGAAATGAGATAGTGGCAGCGTCGAGTGGAGCCCTGATGGGCTAAGATCTGATTAATTTCAAATTCCTCTTCTCTGTCTATTACGTCTGGCAGAAGTGGAATGAAATTATCCCCGTGTTCCACAGTAGTCCTATATGGGGTGAGAAGGGAGGCATGGAAGGCGTTGTGAATTTTCCATGTTTGTAGGAGGCGGAGTTTATACGATACAGGTGATATTGGGTTATCTCAAACAGGCCTTCCCATTGAGGAGCAAGTTTCTTTGAAGGGTAGCGGAGTCTCAGGTTGCAGCCTTCGAGCCACACCTTATCTCTGACTTTCCAGGATTTGAACTTTGAAGTTACGCATTCCTTCATATATCTTTGCACCTTCTTGTGTGCAGCAGTGGCTTCCTTTTGGGCTTCGTCGAGGTCCCCAAGTCGTTTCTCGAGGGTGGGAAGGAACGTAGTTCCGATCCATGGGTAGGCACATGGCTCATACCCCATCATCAGGCTAAATGGAGTCTTTCCCGTCATGGAGTGGACAGAGGAATTGTGACAGTACTCCGCCATTGGAAGAAGGTCCAACCAACAGGAGGTGTCACCTTGGCAAAAGATCCGAAGATAAGTCTCGAGTTCCTGGTTGACCCATTCCGTTTCTCCATTGGTTTGCGGATGATAAGTGGAGGAAAGGAGCAGATCATAGTCAAGAAGCCTGGCCAGTTCTCAAGTGAAGGCTGAGGCGAATTATGGACTGCAGTCCGAGATAATCTTGTCATGGAGTCCAAACTGTGGGAAGACTTTTTCAAAAAAGAGTTGTGTGACGCCCTCGGCGTCCACGCTCTTGTGACATGGAGTGAAAATCACCCCCTTAGTAAGGCCATGGTTGACCATGACCATGACAGAATCGTATCCATGCGACGGTGGCAAGTCCGTAATAAGATCGACAGAGACACATTGGAAGGGTCAGGAGGAGGCGACAGGGAGTGGGGTCAACAGGGGAACGGTAGGATGTGTATTGACCTTGTTGGCCTGGCAGGTTGTGCAGCCCTGGATGAAGCAGCACACAAACGCAGTGAGGCCAGGCCACCAATAGTCATGCTGGACAAGGTTAACCGTTTGGTAATATCCACTATGACTGCCCGCGGGTGAATCATGTAAGACATGGAGGAGGTCACGTTGGTGATCTTCAGGCATGTAGGCCTGGTCCTTGAAGTAAAGAATCCCATCCTCATAGCGCCAGTCATGGATAGAGGAGTGGGGAATACCTGATGCACCCTCATAGAGTGAGCACAGCTGTGAGATGATGAATGGGTCGGAGGTGGATGACTGCTTGATAGAAGTCCAGAGGTCAGTGTCGAGTCATTTAATGAAAAGCTCCCCCAGCAGTAAGGAGACGGTGGTGTTGTTATTTGCCATTTCCACGTCATCCTTATGCAAGAGCATGTCCATGGGGCCCATGTTAATTCCCGGAGTATGTTGGAACAGGAGGTCATAGTCCTGTAGCGTCAATAGCCATCTAGCTTGCCACCTAGATAGCTTCCTTGGGTCCTTGAAATAGCACAGATTCTTGTGGTCTGTGAGCACAGTGACAGGCCAGTCAGTTCCGGTGAGGTAGTGCCACCATTCTTCTAGTGCACATATAACTGCTAGAAGTTCTTGATCATAGATGTCATAGTTGCGTTCTGCTGGTGAGAATGTCTTGGATACATAGCAGCTTGGATGCAGGTCACCATTGCCATCCTTCTGCATTAATACACCTCTGCTTGCGGTAAGCAAGGCATCCGTCATCACATAAAACAGTTTCAAGGTATCTGGCATTCATAATACCAGTTTGGAGGTGAAGGCCTTTTGGAGGAGGTCGAAAGCCTTCTGTTGTGTGTGCATCCAGGACCACAGCTGCCCTTTCTTTGTCAGATCCAAGATTGGTCACATGATGTCGGAAAAGTTGGGAATGAACTTGTAGTAGAAGTTGCAGAATCTGATGAATGAATGGACTGCACAAACCAACTTCAGGGGTTCCTATGTTGCGATCGCTGAGAGCTTGGTAGGGTCCATTTTGATGACCCCTTCACGAATGACCATGCCGAGGAATTCTACTTCCAGGGCATCAAATGTGCATTTTTCCAATTTGAGGCCAAGTCAGTTCTCTCTTAACCACTCCAAAACTTGCCTCGTCCTGTCATGGTGTTCCTTGAGATCCTTGGAGTGGATCAACATATTATCCATGTAGATGATCAACCATCCTTCCACCACCATATCCTTGAAAATAAAGTCCATGAATGACTGGAAGGTCGCTGGACTGTTGCAAAGGCTGAAGAACATTATGAGAGGCTTGAAGAGGCCGAAGGGCATGATGAACACCGCCTTCCAGGTGTCTTTAGTCTTGATCTGGACGTTGTTGTATCCCCAGCGAATATCCATCTTCGTGAAGTAGCGAGAACCTTTGAGCTTGTCCATCAGGTCTCTGATGAGTGGGAGAGGGTACGCCTTTCTGATGGTATGCTCATTGAGGTAGCGGTAGTCCTGGCATGGTCTTAGGTTACTGTCTTTCTTTGAAATGAAGAAGAATGGAGAGGCCTGGGGAGAATTTGATGGGCATATATGTCTGGCCTTTAGATGTTCTTGAATAAATTCTTGGCACACCTCTTGCTCCTTTGGGTTGAGTGGGTATGCCTTTGTGACTCCTGGGGTGAAAGTGTCGTCTAGATTGATGCCATGATCGAACGACTGATATGGCAGAAGGAGACTGTCGTCCTTCTTTTGGAAGACGTCCTTGAAGTCTTGAAACTCCCTCAGGAGTTGAGCTTTGCTTTTTGTTGCTTCCTGAGCCAGGGAAGTCGAAATCATAGTTTTTTGTATTGAGGGCCCGGGGTGCTCTTCTTCGTCATCATCCTCCTCACAATCTAAGAGTCCAGGAATCTCCTCTTCCTGGATGGTCAGTTCCACCTCAGGGACCTTCAGCGTAACCTCCCCCTTTCAGGCAGTGAGTACTGAGTTAACTGCACATGTCCACCATCACGCTCGCCATCGTCGGAGTTTTGTTATCTGGCATTTCCTGTTGAATATGTTTATAGTGGCAGCATGATCTCCCTCGCCACTGGGTGACTCTGGGTCAGTTGGTTCTGCCTTGGGTAGTCACACCTTTCCTGTACTCCAGTCTATCTCCAGGTTGTTGTCGCGGAGCCATGGGAGCCCTAGGATTACATTGTCCTTGCTGCAGTCAATAACAAGGAAGTCTCAGAGATGGGTGGTTTCTCCGACTCTCATCAAGATCATTGCCTTCTTGCATATAAGGCCGTTATGGTTAGGCATACCATCTACATTGCTCGCCCGCAGGGGAGTCTTTAGTTTCGAGGTGGGGATCCCACACGCTGCAACCAAAGTGTAGTTGATGAAGCATCCAGTGGCACCTGAGTCAATCAGGGCTTTAGTGTCGATGATTTTGAACACAGTACGATCAGGGGGGTAAAGAGTGACTCGAATCATGATAGATTGTGAAGCCACCCCTGATACAAATACTGGAGAAATATATTGAGTGGTGTTTCATATTGAGGTGGAGGACGACGATGACCCTTCTCCACCCTTCAAAAATCCTGGCATGGTCCTACATTATCCATGTCCTTGCCTGGTCTTACGTTACCCAGGTCATGACTCGGGTTGCCTAAGCCACGAGCCTTAAGCCTAGCCATATGGTCGGTTCCAGTCTTGGCGAGCTTCTGCACCAGGAGGGACGTTTTGCCACTGGTGGTTGGATGGTCGGTTCTGTCTCTGGCTTGGTCCTTCGTTATCCAAGTCACTGCCTCGTTGCGCACGGCCCATCGTGCTACCTTCTTTAATCCTAGTTTGACTGTGTTGATATGGGCCGACTCTTGCTCAGAGGGTTGCAGTCCAAACCCCACGTTGTGACCCCTAACGTGTTGGTGGTCCCTGGTTATCCCACCTTGGGTTGCTCCTCCCCCCACCGTCTGTGACTGGG
>JBBPRQ010000672.1:0-17929 GCA_038093095.1 Boletus insuetus | reverse complement strand
TGGGTGTGGCGGGCTAATGCTAGTTCACCAGGGGACTTTTTACTCCCGTATTTTCGATGCCCCATCACATAGACCGCGTCGGAGTCATGGGAGATGGCGGCAAATGGGTGTGTGGATTGGAACGTATCATTCCAAAAAAGAAGTGTGTGATGTACTCCTTTGGTGCGTATCTCGGTTCCTTGCTCATGGACGGGATATTCATGTCTGCTACTAGGTATCAATGGCGAGTCGTCGTTTGAAGCGGATATCATGAAGGTAGCCCCAGGCTGTGAGCTCTATGGATATGATTTTAGCGTCAACTCGGTACGTGTGTCGATTTACACTCAAACTTGTCGGCGCTCATTGTTCGCTTCCATAAGTTTGGCCCAGAGATTGAACTCGAGTCGAATTTAAAGCGCCGTTCCCATTTCTTCTCTTATGGTCTCGGTCCTAAAGACGCGTTTACCCCTGCCGATAATCCAAAGTTTTATTCCCTACGTACTTTGATGGAGCGGAATGGCCACGACTTTATCGACGTGCTCAAGGTCGACATTGAAGGTGGCGAATTCGACTCGCTCGAGGTGTTTATCGATAGTTTCCGTGGCGAACCACTCCCCTTTGGCCAGCTTCAGCTCGAATTACACGTTCGGTACACGTTCGGTACAATCAGTGGGAACACCTCCTCGGATGGTGGGAGAAACTCGAAGCGGCGGGTTTGAGGCCATTCTTTTTCGAGCCAAACCTCGTCTACGTCAACCTCGTGAGGGGCGTGCGTCCCGAATTGATAGAGGTATGTACTGCCATGCCATTCCGTGATCGTGACGGGACAAGGCTGAATTTGTGAAAAACAGTACTCGTTTATCAATATTCGTGGAAACCATGAACTGATATCCGACCGTCCTTTGCCTCGTCGTATCTCGCAGTGAGACCTCCTCCGACAGACTACACCTAGGCCATACATAGACCCATGGTAATTTCGGCATGACACTGGCTTCGTAATGTACTTTGCCCTGGCCCCTGTAGTGTTCGTCTACTTTGTACGGATTTTAGAGAACCATACAATTGAATTCTCCCATGTTGGTTGGGGAGCGCTCAACGGTGTTTTCTCCTGTCTGGGAACCTGGCAGAGCACCCTTGCATTCTCTGCGTGTACGAGTACGAATGTAATATTAAGTAACACACGATGAAGCAGTTGGCGTACCATGTTTGTACTTACGTGGACGTGTGCCAAAAACGGGGTTAAGGAACGAGTTTATGAGGATGTGGCAACGCCTATCAGTGGCCTGAGAGCGCGGCTTGTCCATCGACCTTTACCATCATCTCCGTCCATCAAAATTGATGCTAGTGGCTTCACGATGACGGTGACGTTTGCACAAGATTCCAAATATCTCGTGGGCGGTGGCAAGCGCGGACTTCGAGTTTGGCGAGTGGCAGACGGCCAACAAATGGCAACCATGGAAGCGGAGAACGTCCTGTGTCTCGCTGCGTCAAGGGATGGCAGATGGATCGCGGCGGGGACAATGAGAGGAGAGGTGGTGCTGTGGGATGCCAAGACATACGAACGAGTCTTTGAACACAAGCACATCCATGCCATTACCGCAGTCGATTTCTCGCCCGACTCGACTCGACTCGTGTCAGCAACCTACAGCGAAGCCACCGTTTGGGACATCGCGGCTCGCAAACAAAAGCAAACACTTGAACACGGGGGTTGGTTGAGAGCAGCGAAATACTCGCCGCAGGGCGATCGCATCGCGACAGCCACACAAAATTTCGTTCGAGTCCACGACAGCAATAGCGGTCATGTACATGTGACAATCCAAGTGCAAGTAACCTCGTTTTACAACAAATCTCTCTTCTGGTTCAGCGACCATCTCTTTGTCACATCCGGCAGCACAATCAAGCAATTTGAAGCCTCCACCGGTTCCGCGGTCACGGAGTGGCAAGTTCCCCATAGCGAAGACTCGTGCATTGCCCTACCCCAACATGGGGAATTCATCGCGCACTCTGTAAAACATACCGTCACATTTTGGGATATGTCGACACACGCCAAGTCTGGCTTCATTCAACACCCTCGAGAGATATCTTCCCTCGCATTCTCCCCGGACGACCGGTTTCTCGCAACCGATGCGTTAGATGGAGAAATCATCATCCGAGATCTCAAAGACAGCATCCTGTCAGTGTCATATTGTTCCGCCGTAAGTGCCGTGTGTTGTCACACTAAATGGTGTGTTCCAATGGTTTTACAACCTCACAACTGATTTTCTTCTTTCTCTCACATCATTCATTCATATCACCGACGCTATACTCGACTCATGGTAATAGCACTCCTTCGTAGATGCTACAGAGTCGCTGACGGACACGATCTCCAGTTCTCGGCACCAGGTCCATCGCCCACCCGCCAAAACATCCCTCATACGAGTCTTGGTCAAGCGAAGCAAAGCATACGTAGCCAGTGATTTGTGGGGACCAGCGTTAAATGATGCAAACAAGGTGTGTCGCTCCGTATCACGCAGGCTGGTCCTAGTCGATTGATTGTCATCAGGTAATCGAGCTCGATCCATCGTCCCCATGGGGTTACGAGAGGAAATACGCAGCACTACACAAGGCGGGAGACCATGAAAACGCAACCCATGCTTTCGAGGCGATGTTATCCAAGATGTCGCAATCGTCTGATCCAGAGATTCACAGTAAGGGCATTGACATCACGCCAATGTTCAACTGTTGATCTTCTTTCCCAGAGCTTCATCGCCAGTACATGGATACGAAAGCGGCCATCCGGGACGTCATTCAAGATGTCATCCGTGACTCTCCGCGGGTACTCATTAACACCATCTCTGGTCGACTCCTCAATAAAGCAGAACAAGCTGTAGTATTTGAATCGCTTCCGGTCTTCAATGAGCTGATCATGATCGCCTCCATGACGACCACCATTGACCACGCACGCATCAAACATGATGTGACACAGTCCTATCGTTATGCTATGCTCTCGCACACGTGGGGAGACAACGAACCTCTGATCGACGGAGTCATGCGCCTCATAGTGTATGATCTCGAAGAGTCTCCCACAAACAACAAGCTTAAGATGTTCTGCAAGATTGTACGGGATGCGGGATTACATTGGGCTTGGAGCGATACCTGTTGTATCAACAAAGGGGACCATTCCGTGCTCCAAGAAGCGCTAGTTGCCATGTTCAAATGGTACCAGGGTTCTGCTTTGACTCTCGTGTTACTCCGTGGTGTTCGCTCTCCATCCCGGCGTGGCGATCTTATGAGGAGCATCTGGAACTCTCGTGCCTGGGAATACTACGCTGCAAAGGTGGTTCGGTTCTACACCGAGGACTGGACCCTCTACATGAACCTCGACATTCCAAATCACAAGGACTCACCTGAGATCCTGGAGGAGATGGAGGAGGCGACTGGCGTCTCGGCGCGAACCTTGATGGCACTCCAACCTGGGTTAGATAACATTCGGGAGAAATTGTCTCTTGTCTCGAGACGTGAGACGACCCTTGTCGAAGATGTAGCCTACTCATTGTTCGGGATATTCTCCGTATCCTTGCCAGTCGCTTATGGGGAGGGGGACCAAGCGCTCGTGCAACTTTTGGCACGCCTACTCACGAGTTCGGGAGACACGAGTATTCTTGCATGGACCGGGAAACCTGGAAGCCTCAACAGCTGCCTTCCTAGCAGCATTACTGTGTTCAGCGAGTTGACGACCTCACACATCCCACCACCCATAACATACGCCGAAATGCAAACCACTACTGACAGATTGCGTAAAACGCTTAATCTCGCCCCGGTCATCAAATTCTATGACCGACTCGGCGAGCTTCCTCTGCCGTCATTCGCAGGAAGACGGATGAAACTCCCATGCATTGCTTTCAAGCTTCGGCGGTTATCAGTTTCTCGGAGTCAGAATAGATCAGAACAAGTATTCCGTGCACAGACGACTGCGCTCGGAGTTGTGGAGATCAGGACTATGGAGGATCTCTCTGCATTCAAGTCTCTCTACCTCATTTACCCATGGATCAACTTTCTTCTCGATCGACAGCCTGTTGGGAGTGTATCCGAGACAATACCTGATGACCATTCGCTTATCGACGAGCTGCCTTCGTCACATGGACCCCCTCAACTACGATTTGCACAATTCGCTTCCCGCCTGGGTCAGTCATTTGGTGCACGTCCTCGAGACACGACATCGCTCCTGTTGCCTTCTTCACCCATATCCATATCATTGATGGGCAAGCGGACACGAGCTCTCCGGTTTATTGCTCGCCTGAGACAACCGTTCGGTGCATTGTTGTTCACGCCGACGCCCAGAAATGTGGCCGAGTACAGGAGGGTCGCTTCGGATAGCATTATCACGGTCCGAGTGCAGGACAACGCACCACTAAATGTGCTGATGGAAAGCGTACAGACGCTGGACGTGCTCTAATTACATGACACTCGTATCTCGCATTCATTTCCCCCATGTTTCTGCCGTATGAATCCGTTTTGTCGTTTACTTGCCGATTCACATTTTCTAGAACCAACTTGTAGCCTTTACGGTCTCCCGCGAGTAGAAAGTTTCTGTATCTTTCTGAACTTGTTTTCCCGGGCCCCTTTGATCGACCTCTGTGGATCAAGAGTTATTCTCACTTCTGGAAATGTATTGCCGACGGTCTACTTGGGAATTGTGTGGTTACATTCGGGCCCTTTGAACTGTCGTGACACACCTGACGCTCCACACGGATCCTCGTTTGACGAGCCACACTTGCCAACCACTAATACCTTGGAGAGAAACGTCAAGCACCCATGACATGACTCAGAAACATCAGGCGCATTCGCAATCAAGAGGCACAGCGAGCCTCTTTTTATTGCTCGCGACCCTATCTCTGTGTGGGTTGAAACGTACCGCACAGGTTGAAGTTCTACATGAGCGCAGCAGATGCTGAACGCGGCAACTTAGCGAGATCATTCGATTCAATTTTCTTTGAAGCGCCGTTCCCTTTTCTTTTCTTGTGGTCTCGGTCCCAAAGATGCGTTTACCCCTGCCGGTAATCCAAAGTTTTATTCTCTACGTACGCTGATGAAGCGGAATGGCCACGACTTTATCGACGTGCTCAAGGTCGACATTGAAGGTGGCGAATTCGACTCGCTCGAGGTGTTTATCGATAGTTTCCATGGCGAACCACTTCCTTTTGGCCGGCTTCAGCTCGAATTACACATTCGGTACAATCAGTGGGAACATCTCCTCGGATGGTGGGAGAAACTCGAAGCGGCAGGTTTGAGGCCATTCTTTTTCGAGCCCAAACCTCGTCTACGTCAACCTCGTGAAGGGCGTCCGTCCCGAATTGATAGAGGTATGTGCTGCCATTCATTCCATGATCGTGACGGGACAAGGCTCATTTCGTGAAAACAGTACTCGTTTATCAATATTCGTAAAGGCTATGAATTGATATCTGACCGTCCTGTGCCTCACCGTCGTATGTCGCAGTGAGACCTACTTAGGCTACACCTAGGCCATACATACACCCATAGTAATATCGGCATGACAATGTACCTTGCCTTGTAGTTCGTCTACTTCTTTTGCACGGATTTTGGACTACCTTAGCGAGAACAGTGTAATTGGATTCGCCCGTGTTGGCCGCCAGGGGAGCATTCGACGGAGTTTTCTCCTGCGCGAAGCGCGATATGGCCCGCCTAGACGGTCTGGGATTCAGAGTAGCCATAGGCACCTTGCATTCTCTGCGTGTACGAGTACGAACGCAATATTAACGCACGATGAAGCAGTGGCATACCATGTTCGTACTTATGTGGACGCGTGCCAAAAATGGGGTTAAGGAACGAGTTTACGAGGATATGGCAACGCGTATCAGTGGACCGGGGCTTGTCCATCGACCGTTACCATCACTCAGCAACAATTGCGTGTGTACTGTCGTTAACAATGACTGGTGTGTTATGGTGAAATGGAGGTGGGCTGTTGCTGACTTGGGACAAGAGCTATCTCTGTCCATCAAAATTGACGCTGGTGGCTTCACGACTCGGATGACGTTTACAGAAGATTCCAAATATCTCGTGGGCGGTGGCAGGCGCGGACTTCGAGTTTGGCGAGTGGCAGACGGTCAACAAATGGCAATCATTCGGAAAGCGAAGAACGTCCGGTGTCTCGCTGCGTCAAGGGATGGCAGATGGATCGCGGCGGGGACAATGAGAGGAGGGATAATGAGAGGAGAGCTGTTGATGTGGGATGCCAAGACATACAAACGAGTCTTTGAGCACAAGCACATCCATGCCATTACCGCAGTCGATTTCTCTCCCGACTCGACTGGACTCGTGTCAGCAACCACCGACGGGGCTACCGTTTGGGACGTCGCTGCTCACAAACAAAAGCAAACACTTGAACATAACGGTTGGTTGATCGCAGCGAAATACTCGCCGCAGGGCGATCGCATCGCGACAGCCACCGAAGAATCTATTCGAGTCTGGGACAGCAACAACAGTCATTTACATGTGGAAATCAAAGTGCAAGTAATCCCGTCCTACAACAAGTCTCTCCTCTGGTTCGGTGACCATCTCTTTGTCATATCCGGAAACACAATCAAGCAATTTGAAGCGTTCACCGGTTCCGCGGTCACGGAGCGGCAAATTCCCCATAGCGAAGAGTCGTCCATTGCCCTACCCCAGCATGGGAAATTTATCGCGTACTCTGCAAAACATACCGTCACATTTTGGGATACGTTGTCATTCACCCAGTCCGGTCTCATTCAACACCCTCAAGAGATATCGTCCCTCGCATTCTCCCCGGATGACCGGTTTCTCGCAATCAGTTCATTGGATGGAATCATGATCCAAGATCTCGAAGACAGCTTCCCTTCATACTATTCCGTTGTAAGTACCGCGTGTGGTCACACTAAATGGCGTGTTCCAACGGTTTGCAACATCGGAACTGACTTTCTTCTTTCTCTCTGACATCATCATTCATATCACCGACGCTGTACTCGACTCATGGTAATAGCATTCCTTCGTAGATTTTGAAGTGTCGCTGACTGACACGATCTCCAGTTCTCTGCACCAGATCCGTCGCGCGCTTGCCAAAAAATCCCTCATACGAGTCTTGATCAAGCGAAGCAAAGCATACGTAGCCAGTGATTTGTGGGGACCAGCGTTAACCGATGCAAACGAGGTGGGTTGCCCTGTGTCACACAGGCCAGTCCTAGTCGATAGATCGTCACCAGGTAATTGAGCTCGATCCATCGTCCCCATGGGGTTACGAGAGGAAGCACGCAGCGCTACACAAGGCGGGAGACCATGAAAACGCAACCCGTGCTTTCGAGGCGATGTTATCCAAGATGTCACAATCATCTGATCCAGAAATTCACAGTATGGGCGTTGACATCTTGCCAATGTTCATCTGTTGATCTTCTTTCCCAGAGCTTCATTGCCAGTACATGGATACGAAAGCGGCCATCCGGGACGTCATTCAAGATGCTATCCGTGACTCTCCACGGGTACTCTTTAACACCATCTCTGGTCGACTCCTCAATAAAGCAGAACAAGCTGTAGCATTTGAATCGCTCCCGGTCTTCAACGAGCTGATCATGATCGCCTCCATGACGACCACCATTGACCACGCACGCATCAAACATGACGTGACACAGTTCTATCGTTATGCTATACTCTCGCACACGTGGGGAGACGACGAACCTCTGTTCGACGAACTCATGCGCCTGATAGTGTATGATCTCGAAAGGTCTCCCACAAACAACAAGCTTAAGATGTTCTGCAAGATTGTACGGGATGCGGGATTACATTGGGCTTGGAGCGATACCTGTTGTATCGACAAGGAGGACCACTCCGTGCTCCAAGAAGCGCAGGTTGCCGTGTTCAAATGGTACCAGGGTTCTGCTTTGACTCTCGTGTTACTCCGTGGCGTTCGCTCTCCATCGCGACGCGGTGATCTTATGAGGAGCATCTGGAACTCTCGTGCCTGGGAATACCACGCCGCTAAGGTGGTCCGGTTCTACACCGAGGACTGGACCCTCTACATGAACCTCGACATTCCAAACCACAAGGACTCACCTGAGATCCTGTCGGAGATGGAGAAGGCAACTGGCGTCTCGGCGCGAACCTTGATGGCACTCCAGCCTGGTTTAGACAACATTCGGGAGAAACTGTCTCTTGTCTCGAGACGTGAGATGACCCTTGTCGAGGATGTAGCCTACTCATTGTTCGGGATATTCTCCGTATCCTTACCGGTCGCTTATGGGGAGGGGGACCAAGCGCTCGGGCGACTATTGGCGCAGCTGCTCACGAGCTCTGGAGACACAAGTATTCTTGCATGGACCGGGAAACCTGGAAGCCACAACAGCTGCCTTCCTAGCAGCATCACTGTGTTCAGCGAGTTGACGACCTCACACATCCCACCACCCATGACATACGCTGAAATCCAGTCCACTACTCCCAGATTGCGCAAAATACATCTCGCCTCGGTCATCAAATTCTATGACCGGCTCAGCGAGCTTCCTGTGCCATCATTCGCAGGAAGACGGATGAAACTCCCATGCATTGCTTTCAAGCTTGGGCCGTTATCGAGTCAGAATAGATCGGAACAAGTATTCCGTGCACAGACAACCCCGCTCGGACTTGTAGAAATCAGGACTGAGGAGGATCTCCTTGCATTCAAATCTCTCTACCTCGTTCACCCATGGATCGACTTTCTCCTCGATCGACTGCCTGCTGGGAGTGTATCCGAGACAATGCCTGATGACCAATCTTTTGGTGCACGGCCGCGAGACGTGGCATCGCTCTTGTCGTCTTTGGATGTATCGTTGACGGACAAGCTGACCCCAGCTCTCCGGACTATTGCCCGCCTGGGACAACCATTTGGAGCACTGTTGTTCACGCGGACCCGTCGAAATGTGGCCGAGTACAGGAGGGTCGCTTCGGAGAGCGTTATCACGGTCCGGGTGCGGGACGACACACCACTACATGTGCTGATGGGTTGCGTACAGACACTGGACGTGCTCTAGCGATATCTAACTACATGACACTCGTATCTCGCATTCATTTCCCCCATGTTTCTGCCGTATGAATCCGTTTTGTCGTTTACTTGCCGATTCATTTGTCGATTTCTCGGACCATCTTGTCGCCTTTTACGGTCTCTCGCGAGTAGAAGGTTTCCGTATCTTTCTGAGCTTGTTTTCTGGGGCCCCTTTGATTGACCTCTGTGGATCGAGAGTTATTCTCACTTCTGGCAATGTATCGCTGACGGTCTACTTTGGAGTTGTGTGGTTACATTCGGGCCCTTTGAACTGTCGTGACACACTTGACGCTCCATCATGATACGGGTCCTCGTTTGACGAGCCACACTTGCACACCATTCAGTAACTACTAATACCTTGGAGAGAAACGTCAAGCACCCATGACATGATTCAGAAACATCAGGCGCATTCGCAATCAAAAAGAGGCACAGCGAGCCTCTTTTTATTGCTTGCGACCCTCTCTCTCTGTGGATTCAAGTTGAGACCGCGCAGGTCGAAGTTCTACATGAGCGCAGCAGATGCTGAACGCGGCAACTGTTACTTAGTAAGATCATTCGATTCAATTTTCTTTGAAGCGCCGTTCACTTTTCTTTTCTTGTGGTCTCGGTCCCAAAGATGTGTTTACCCCTGCCGATAATCCAAACATGCATTCCCTACGTACGCTGATGGAGCGGAATGGCCACGACTTTATCGACGTGCTCAACTGAGGTCGACATTGAGGGCAGCGAATTCGACTCGCTCGAGGTGTTTATCAATAGTTTCCGTGGCGAACCACTCCCTTTTGGCCAGCCTCAGCTCGAATTGCACGTTCGGTACAATCAGTAGGAACACTTTCCCAAGTTCCTCGAATGGTGGGAGAAACTCGAAGCGGCTGGTTTGCGGCCATTCTTTTTCGAACCAAACCTCGTCTACGTCAACCTCGTGAGGGGCGTGCGTCCCGAATTGATAGAGGTATGCGTCGTTGTTTCATTTCTTGATCGTGACGAGTGCTCATGTCGTGAAAATAGTACTCGTTTATCAATATTCGTGGAGGCCATGAATTGATATCCGACCGTCCTTTGCCTCGTCGTCGTGTCTCGCAGTGAAACCTACACAGACTACACCTATAGACCCATAGTAATATCGGCATGACACTGGTTTCGTAATATACTTTGCCCTGTAGTGTTCATCTACTTCTTTTGCACGGATCTTGGGCTACCTTGGCGAGAACGTTCACTGCAATCGAACCCGCCTTTGTTGGCCGGTAAGTGTCTAACAATTTTTACCTACACGCTAACACTTCGGCGCTCCAGGCCAGTCATAAGTCCTTAAGTAAATACACTTCACAAGGACCTCGCATTACAGCGGGACGAGGTGGCAGCACAACACGAATAACTTGGACAACGGTACTATGACGAGTCCGTGACTATTACGGAGAACGAAACAGCAGCTATTCAACAGGCATGTAATAAATACCCACAACATGGTACACATTTGACAGCCAACTTTGACAGTCTGGGGTAGAATCGACACTTGATGGAATTACCAACGATCATACTCGGGACCTCTCACTAGTCGCATGATGGTAAAAGAAACCCAAGATTAGAGAAACGTCCCTCGCTTGGAGGGTCCTCACCTCCGAGCTTCTTCTGGTCTGATGAGGTGTTGGTCAGAGGTTTACACTGAAGTATGCAAGGAACAAGCACTGCCTTCAGCGCGGTCGTGTTTCTCTTGGAGTGAGATACATGCATGACGTGTTGTTGATCGTGAAGCACCATCCAGCAATCGACAGCAGACTCACGTCGCACAGCGTATACCCGTCGACGCCGACCAACTCGCTGAATTCGCTGTTTCTCACTGTTCCGCTTGTATATCGGTTCGACGACAAAGGCATACGGGCACCCTCATGTCTGAGAACAAACAATCATAATCAAGTAACAGGCGCTCAAAGGCTGCCTCGATGAGACCCCTGGGGGAGAAAATAGATGGAAAGGGGGAGCGGTCACGGCTGAAGCATATGTCATTTTGGTAATGATATCAGGAGATTGTACGACAGCATGTACAAAAGCCAGTGGGTGGCCAGATCATCCCATATCGATGATCAATGGTCGTTCATACTATGGTATTCGCGGTCCTGCCTACGTTGACGCAAGTGTTGTGGATGCCCCTCAGTTCGCCGAGATCAAAAATATGAATGTTAACGCACGATAGAGTGTGGCGTACGATGAATGGTCCAAGGGGTATTCAGGATTGCTCATATCATACTGTGCAAAAGTTGGCACAGCCATGAACACGTGTCGGAAACATGAGGTCCAGGGGTGAGTCAGAAAGGGCAACGTGTATCAATGCCACGGCTCGTTGACTTTGACCCATGATGGCTCAGTTGTCGACTAATTTTGGTGCGTACTTGAAATGGAGGTGGGTTGATGCTGACTGTTGGACAACTTGAAGTCCCAAGAGATTCACTCGAACGTGCGTACTAGTAAAGTGGAGGTGAATTGATGCTGACCCCGAGAAACTAGTCATCTGTGCGTACTGGTGAGATGGGGGTGAGCTAAATGCTGACTGTTGGACAAGCGGAGCGCTTCCCACGGAAAAAAAGGGAACAAGTGGGCTGTGCGTATTAGTAAAGTGGAGGAAGGTCACGGTTGATGCTGACTGTTGTAATTTGGAAAAGTGAGTTTCCTACCCACGACGGCGGTGACGTTTTCGGCGAACGGCGAGCATTTCTTGGGCAGTTGGGAGACCGGGGTTCGAGTGTGGCGAGTTGAAGACCGCAAAGAGGTGGCATTCATGGAAGGACAGGACATGGGAGTCTTGTGTCTCGCTGCGTCGAAAGATGGTAGATGGATCGCTGCGGGAACAGAGGGAGGAGAGTTGTTGATGTGGAATGCGGAGACATACGAACAAGTCGTCAAATACGAGAAAGACTCCCATGCCATCGCCGCAGTCGATTTCTCGCCCGACTCGTCTCATCTCGTGTCAGCAACCACCTACGAAGCCATCGTTTGGGACGTCACAAATGGCGAACTACAACTACTACAAATCCTGCGCCACCAGGGTTTCATAGCAGCCAAGTACTCACCGCAGGGCGATCGCATCGCGACAGCCACTCCTAATTCCATACGAGTCTACGATAGCAAGGACGGCCGTTTACTCGTAGACATCGAAGTACGAGTAACCTCGTCCCGCAACAACTCCCTCCTCTGGTTTGACAACCACATCTTTGTCATATCCGATCGCACAATCAGGCAATATGATGCGTCCATCGGTTCAACAGTCGCAGAGTGGCAAGTTCCCTATAGCGAAGGCTCGTGCATTGCCTTACCCCATCACGGTACATTCGTCGCATACTCTACAAGACATACCGTCATATTGTGGAATACGTTCACCCACGACCAGTCTCGTCTCGCCCGGCAGCCCCAAGAAATATCTTCCCTCGCATTCTCTCCGGACGATCGGTTTCTTGCAATTGGTACACTGGGTGGGGGAGTAATCGTCCAAGATCTCAAAGACAGCTTGCCTTCATACTATAGTGCTGTAAGTATCATGTACTGTCGGACTAAGGGGACTGTCTCAATGGCTTTACTACTGATTCACCTTGTCTCGGTCCTTGTTCAACATCGAAAATAATCGCTTATTTCTCTCTGACATCATTCGTTCACATCTCCGACGCTGCACTCGACCCATGGTGATAGCACTTCCTCGTCGACGCTGACACGTCACTAACAGACACGATCACCAGTTCTCGGCACCAGAGGCACACACTTGCCAAAAGATCCCTCATACGAGTCTTGATCAAGCGAAGCAAAGCATACGTAGCCAGTGGCTTGTGGGAGCCAGCGTTAAATGACGCAAACAAGGTGTGTCACTTCGTGTCACGAATGCTACATCTAGTCGATGGATCACCATCAGATAATCGAGCTCGATCCATTGTCCCCGTGGGGTTACGAGAGGAAACATGTAGCATTACACAAGGCGGGAGACTATGCAAATGCAAACCATGCACTTGAGGCGATGCTATCGAATATGGCGCAGTCATTTGATCTAGAGATTTGCAGTAAGGGCGTTGACATCACGCTAAAGTTCATCTGCTGATATTCTCTGCAGAGCTTCATCGCCAGTACATAGATACGAAAGCGGCTATCCGAGAGGTCATTCAAGATGCTATCCGTGACTCTCCACGGGTACTCATTAACACCATCTCTGGCCGACTTTTCGACAAAGCAGAACAAGCTATGGCATTTGAATCGCTCCCAATCTTCCACGAGCTGTTCTCCTCTATGACGACCAACATTGACCATGCCCGCATCAAACATGTCGTGACACAATTTTATCGTTACGCCATGCTCTCGCACACGTGGGAAGATAACGAACCTCTATTCGAGGGACTCATGCACTTCGTAGTGTATGACCTCGAAGAGTCTCCCACAAACAACAAGCTCAAAATGTTCTGCAAGATTGTGCGAGATGCCGGGTTGCATTGGGCTTGGAGCGATACCTGTTGTATCAACAAAGGGGATCACTCCGTGCTGCAAGAAGCATTGGTAGCCATGTTCAAGTGGTACCAGGGTTCTGCTTTGACTCTCGTGTTACTCCGTGGCGTTCGCCCCCCATCGCGGCGTGGCGATCTTGTGAGGAGCATCTGGAACTCTCGTGCCTGGACACTCCTGGAATACCGAGCCTCGAAGGTGGTTCGGTTCTACAACGAGGACTGGACCCTTTACATGAACCTCGACATTCCAAATCACAAGGACTCACCTGTGATCCTGGAGGAGATGGAGGAGGCAACGGGTGTCTCGGCGCGAACCTTGATGGCACTCCAACCTGGGTTAGACAACATTCGGGAGAAACTGTTTCTCGTCTCGAGACGTGAGACGACCCTTGTCGAGGATGTAGCCTACTCATTGTTCGGGATATTCTCCGTATCCTTATCAGCCGCTTATGGTGAAGGGGGCCAAGCGCTCGGGCGACTGTTGGCATACCTACTCACGAGCTCGGGAGACACAAGTATTCTTGCATGGACTGGGAAACCTGGAAGCCACAACAGCTGCCTTCCCAGCAGCATCACTGTGTTTAGCGAGTTGACGACCTCACACATCCCACCACCCATGACATACGCCGAAATGCAGACCACTACTGACAGATTGCGCAAAACACTCTATCTCGCCTCCGTCATCAAATTCTATGACCGACTCAGCGAGCTTCCTGTGCCGTCATTTGCAGGAAGACGGATGAAACTCCCATGCATTGCTTTCAAACTTCGGCGGTTATCAGTTCCTCGGAGTCGGAATAGATCAGAACAAGTATTCCGTGCACAGACGACTGCGCTCGGAGTTGTGAAGATCAGGACTATGGAGGATCTCCCTGCATTCAAGTCTCTCTACCTCATTTACCCATGGATCGACTTTCTCCTCGATCGACAGCCTGTTAGGGGTGTATCCGAGACAATACCTGATGACCATTTGCTTATTGACGAGCTGCCTCCGTCACGTGGACCCCCTCAACTACGATTTGCACAATTCGCTTCCCGCCTGGGTCAGTCATTTGGTGCACGTCCTCGAGACACGACATCTCTCCTGTCGCCTTCTTCACCCATATCGTTGACGGACAAGCGGACACAAGCTCTCCGGTTTATTGCTCGCCTGAGACAACCGTTCGGTGCATTGTTGTTCACGCCGACGCGCCAAAATGTCGCCGAGTACAGGAGGGTCGCTTCGGATAGCATTATCACGGTCCGAGTGCAGGACAATGCACCACTAAATGTACTGATGGAAAGCGTACAGACGCTGGACGTGCTCTAGCGATATCTAGTCACATGACACTCGTATCTCGCATTCATTTTCCCATGTTTATGCCGTATGAATCCGTTTACAATGTCGCTTACTTGCCGTTTCATGTGTCAATTCCTCGAACTATCTTGTAGCCTTTACGGTCTCCCGCGAGAAGAAGGTTTCCGTATCTTTCTGAACTTGTTTTCTCGGGCCCCTTTGATCGACCTCTGTGGATCAAGAGTTAATCTCACTTCTGGAAATGTATTGCCGACGGTCTACTTGGGAATTGTGTCGTTACATTCGGGCCTTTTGAACTGTCGTGACACACCTGACGCTCCACACGGATCCTCGTTTGACGAGCCACACTTGCCAACTACTAATACCTTGGAGAGAAACGTCAAGCACCCATGACATGACTCAGAAACATCAGGCGCATTCACAATCAAAAGCGGCACAGCTAGCCTCCTTTTATTGCTCGCGACCCTCTCTCTGTGTGGGTTGAAACCGCACGGGTTGAAGTTCTACATGGGCGCAGAAGATGCTGAACGTAACAAGTAAGATCATTCGATTCAATTTTCTAACCATGTCGAGTCATTTCTCTACTGGATTCCAAGGTCATTACTGTCGAGTCTGGGTTGAAAACATTGAAGGACACCGCGTCAACGAAACGATGCATTATTAGGTTACATGCTAACCTTGCCCTCCACGGTCCTAAAGACACGCTTGGCCCTGCCGATATTCCAAAGATGTACGCCTGCGTACGCTGATGGAGTGGAACGGCCACGACATCACCGAGGTTGACATTGAAGGTGACGAATTCGACTCACGAGCTGAGGTATTCAATGTTAATTTCCCTGGGGAACCACTCGCTTTTGGCCAGCTTCAGCTCAAATTGCACGTCCGCTAGTACAATCGATGGGAACACTTCCCCAAGTGCCTCGAATGGTGGGAGAAACTCGAAGCGGCGGGTTTGTGGTCATTCTTTTTCGAGCCAAACCTCGTCTACGTCAACCTCGTGAGGGGCGTGCGTCCCGAATTGATAGAGGTATGTGCTGCCATGTCATTCCGTGATACAAGGCTGACTTTGTGAAAACAGTACTCGTTTATCAATGTTTGTGGAGGCCATGAATTGATATCCGACCATTCTTTGCCTCGTCATATCTCGCAGTGAGACTTACACAGACTACACCTAGGCCATACATAGACCCATAGTAATATCGGCATGACACTGGTTTTGTAATATAATCGAATCCGCCTTTGTTGGCCGGTAAGTGTCTAAGGGTTTTCTCCTACACGTTAACACTTTGGCGCTCCGGGTCGGTCATAAGTCCTTAAATACACCTCACGACTTCACAAGAACCTCGCATTACAGCGGGTCGAGGTGGGAGCACAACACGAATAAGGTCGACGTATGATGAATCCGTGACTATTACACAGAACGGAACAGCAGCTGTTCAACAGGCATGTAATAAATACCCACAACACGGACCGACGGTATACATTTGACAGCTAACTTTGACAGTCTGGGGTAGAATCGACACCTGATGGAATTACCAACGATCATACTCGGGACCTCTCACTAGTTGCATGATGGTAAAAGAAACCCAACGATTAGAGAAACGTCCCTCGCTTGGAGGGTCCTCACCGGCACCTCCGAGCTTCTTCTGTTCTGATGAGGTGTTGGTCAGAGGTTTACACCGAAGCACGCAAGGAACAAGCACTGCCTTCAGCGTGGTCGTGTTTCTCTTGGAGTGAGATACATGCATGACGTGTTGTTGATCGTGAAGCACCATCCAGTAATCGACAGCAGAATCTTCTGTCATCGGCTTGTATGTGCGGTTCTACCGATCATTCAAGAACAGCTGTATGAACAAGGTAATACTCACGTCACACAGCGTATACCCGTCGACACCGACCAACTCGCTGGATTCACCGTTTCTCACTGTTCAGCTTGTGTATCGGTTCGACGACAAAGGCATACGGGCACCCCCATGTCTGAGAACAAACGATCATAGTCAAGTAACAGGCGCTAAAAGGCTGCTTCGATAAGACCCCCGGGGGAGAAAACAGATGGAAAGGGGGAGTGGTCATGGCTGAAGTATATGTCATTTTTGGCGATGATATCAGGAGATTATACGACAGCATGTACAAAAGCCAGTGGGTGATCAATGGTCGTACGCAAGTGCTGTGGATGCCCCTCGATTCGCCGAGATCGAAAATATGAATGTTAACGCACGATAGAGTGTGGCATACGATGAATGGTCCAAGGGGTATTCAGGATTGCTCGTATCATACTGTGCAGAAGTTGGCACACAGCCATGAACACGTGTCGAAAACATGAGGTCCAGGGGTGAGTCAGAAAGGGCAACGTGTATCAATGCCACGGCTCGTTGACTTTGACCCATGATGTCTCAGTTGTCGACGATTTTTGGTGCGTACTTGAAATGGAGGTGGGTTGATGCTGACTGTTGGACAACTTGAAGGAAACCTCCCAAGAGATTCACTCGAACGTGCGTACTAGTAAAGTGGAGGTGAATTGATGCTGACCCCGAGAAACTAGTCATCTGTGCGTACTGGTGAAATGGAGGTGAGCTAAATGCTGACTGTTGGACAAGCGGAGCGCTTCCCGCGGAAAACAACAAGGGAACAAGTGGACTGTGCGTACTAGTAAAGTGGAGGAAGGTTGATGCTGACTGTTGGAATGTGGAAAAGTGAGTCTCCCGGTACCCACGACGGCGGTGACATTTTCGGCGAACGGCGAGCATTTCTTGGGCAGTTGGGAGACCGGGGTTCGAGTGTGGCAAGTTGAAGACCGCAAAGAGATGGCATTCATGGAAGGACAGGACATGCGAGTCTTGTGTCTCGCTGCGTCGAAAGATGGTAGATAGATCGCTGCGGGAACAGAGGGAGGAGAGCTGTTGATGTGGAATGCGGAGACATACGAACAAGTCGTCAAGTACAAGAAAGACTCCCATGCCATCGCCGCAGTCGATTTCTCGCCCGACTCGTCTCATCTCGTGTCAGCAACCACCTACGAAGCCATCGTTTGGGACGTCACAAATGGCGAACTACAACTACTACAAATCCTGCGCCACCAGGATTTCATAGCAGCCAAGTACTCACCGCAGGGCGATCGCATCGCGACAGCCACTCCTAATTCCATACGAGTCTACG
>JBBPRQ010000671.1:0-17938 GCA_038093095.1 Boletus insuetus | reverse complement strand
AGAGGGTCAAATTATAAAGACTTTGTAGATTGATCAACAGACTATTACACATAGACTATGGGATGGGGATCTTACACTAGTCATACGAACACTTATAGCCAATTGTGCTGCGAACAAATCTTTGGCCTTAATGGGCATCCAAATAAGGCGATGGCACGCTAAGTTGGTTTCAGTGATGAATAGCAGCGAGACGGAAAAAGGATAGATACTCCGAGTTACAGCACGAGCAACAATCAATATGAATTGATGGCGCTCGTGGCGACGACGAAAGACTAGCGGAACAAAAAGAAAATTGTCCAACACAGTAGTACAGACAATCTTTGGTCGAGATTCGTTCCAACTTGTGCCTGCAAAACCTACCTCATCGAAAGGCAGCTCTGAGTTCTGTGCAACTGGTGGATCGTTTGACTTACAGTAATTCTCCATCTCGAATACGTGCCTTCAAGTTAACTCAACTTCTCCGTCAGTGTTTTAAAATTGATATTCCTTGAGTCTCTCTGAGTTGCCTTCCAGCAAAAATGCCAACCAGTACTATTAGAAGGTGGAATATCAACTCACAGCTTGATGCCAGGGAGGGGCCTTCGCAAGCGCCGTTTTATTTTTTGCACGGTCCTTTTAACCACTCGGCTGGCAACTGTGCAGACGTTCAAGAACACCCTTGCATAGTAAACAATGCCGTTCTAGGGATATTCGACGGGGTTGTAAAGAGCGGAACAAGTCCAAGTGGCACCAATCGATTAGTCGCAGTCCAAGCGCCAAGCTCCACAGCTCCACATGACGTCGACCCCCCGGGCCAGGCATTGTAGATCACACAAAACAACAAACGCTCTAGTCTACTGTGAGCTTCATTATGACCACCTCACTCGACTCTCTCAAACAGACGAGCACGACGGTTGTCTCGGACACTGGCGATTTCGAGTGTAAGCTCCGACAACCCCTATTCTACTCACAGTGCTCATCGGGATGGTTTCTGAATAGCCATTGGCGTGTACAAACCACAGGTATACTACATGTTCCAGCACACGCTGATTCTTATCCCCATTTTAAGGACGCCACGACAAACCCAACTTTGCTTCTTGCTGCAGCCAACAAACCGCAATATGCACACCTAATCGATGCTGCCATCAAATATGCCAAAAGCAAAGGCGGAACGCTTCATGACCAGGCGTGCTTTGCCATGGATCGACTTGTGGGTTTTTGAAACACATCCAGTCTGAAATGTTTGTTTAGAACTTTCTTCAACCCCGACAGCTAGTTGAGTTTGGGAAGGAGATTCTAAACATTATTCCTGGCAGAGTTTCCACAGAAGTTGACGCCCGCCTCTCGTTCGATCAGGAAGCGACGAAGAAAAAGGTGGGTTAAATATCCCGTCGAATGCTTGGACCCACCCGTTGTTCTCATGGCATGCGCTCTATAGGCAAGGGAGATCATCGCGCTTTACGAGTCCGTTGGAATCAGCAGGAAGCGTGTTCTCGTCAAGATCGCGTCTACGTGGGAAGGCATCCAAGCTGCCAGAGAGCTTGAACAGTTGGATGGCATCCACTGCAACTTGACGCTCATGTTTGGCTTTGCTCAAGCAATTGCGTGTGCCGAGGCTGGTGTCACGCTCGTCTCCCCGTTTGTTGGACGTGTGCGTTTATACCTAACCTGAACGACGAGGCGTCACTCACATTCACATTTTCCGGTGACGCAGATTCTTGATTGGTATAAGAAAACTACGGGGAAGGACTACGAGGGCGACGACGATCCTGGTGTTCAATCAGTGAAGAAGATATTCAACTACTTCAAACAACATGGCTACGAAACTATCGTCATGGGTGCTAGTTTCCGAAACGTCAGTGACCTATATATCTTCTCGATTTACATTTGTGACATCTTCTTATAGGTTGGAGAAATCAAGGCTCTCGCTGGAATTGATTTCCTCACTATCTCTCCGAAATTGTTGGAAGAACTGAAGAGCTCTACTGAGCCTGTTCCGAAGAAACTTGACGCAGAGAAAGGTACTCTGTCGAATACTATGTATCTACTCCGCTCGCGCTGATTGCCTACCAACATCCAACAGCTGCTCAAGCCGACCCCATTCCCAAGGTTTCCTACATCAACAATGAGTCTGGATTTCGCTGGGCACTGCTCCAGGATGCGATGGCCTTCGACAAGCTTCACGAAGGCATCAGAAAGTTTGCAGAAGATGGTGACGCATTGAAGAACTTCTTGAAGGAAAAGTTGCAAGTGGCTTAATGATTGCCCCCTGTATTACTATTAGCAACATACTTTGAAACCGTAGTATTGCTTGAAATGCATCGCTGTCAAAGAGAGCCTTAATTATGCGAGTCGTAGTTTCATTTCGGTGAATTGTCGGACTAATAAGGGTTCAGTGTTGAAACATTGACCACCAGCATTGACCACCAGCTTGAATAGTCGACTCCGAGACAAACATCATGATGTTCCTCGACCTGAACGTCCCACTGCGAGAAAGCAGCAATTGCAAGTGACCAGCACTGGTACCATTGTGTTTACCCCGGCTCAAGTCGTAGCTATCAAAGCTCGCATCGACCTTCGCGTCCATTGTCCGTCTTTCATTCTGTTTCTCCTCTCTCTTTCACTTTTTGAAGCACAGTAGGATGCACCATCATTGCTCTCAACCCGACAGTCAGGAAGAAATTTGACCCCAAGACATGCTAGACAAGTTGCTGCCCCAACTCAAGAAGAGAACCAGCGTTGTGTTTCTACTAATTCTGAAGGGATTGACGATCAACATCGACCAAGACAGCGAGAAGGGCTTTGATTTGGTGCCTTTTCCTTTCCGTGTCGCTCCCTAGACGCTTGGGCTGATCTCTCTCCTGTTCACTAGACCAGTGCCAATGGATCTGTCACCGATGGCTACGACCTCGTTGCGCTCGCTCCTACGATGCTGGCAACATTTTCCGCGGCATGCTTGACACACAGTCTCTACCCTCGCCGTTGACAGCTCATATCATTGTATTGCCCTTACCCTACCCTGACTCCCATTCCATCTCAAACACACGCTTGTTCGCACGGCCATCGGGAATGGCGCTGTATTTGAAGTCAACTACGCGGGTGCTCTGAATCGAGCCATGCGAGTCTCGGTGTGAGCGATACTGGACTCACGGCCAAGCGAAACTGGTGGAATGCTGCATGAGAGGTCGTCCTCGTCACCAAGGGAAGGGGAACCATCATCAGTGACGGGGTGGTTGGAGAAGGCGATTACAGAAGCCCAAGGGATGTCCAAAACCTGTGTGTTTCTCTTTTCGCATCGCTTTTGCGTCGTCCGCATCTCACTTTTTGTCGTGACACACGTCGCACAGGATCACACTCCTTGGACTGGTCCAGAATCTAGCACACGATGCGTCTGCTGTCACGCTCAAATCCCTAGTTTTGCGAGCCCGTCAGTCTTTTATGGTTGCGATTTGTCTCCCCCTGACTTCCTCACGGTCTTGTTCAGAGACGCGTAAAGCGTATCGTGCTGTTCTGTCTGAACCGAGGGTAGTGGTGCCGATCATGTCGGGCGAGCCCGTTCAAGCCCCCAGCGCGGAATTTTCCACTGCAGTTGCACAGGCCCTTGCTCAGTCTTCTGGTCCATCCGCTACCGAAGCAAGCACATCCGCTCCCCCACCTCCGACGACCCCGAGAGAGTCACCCTGTGATCAAGAGCGCAACACACCGCACGACCGCCGCGGCGAGTCGCCCGCGTCCAGCTTACCTGGCTCCGACTGATAGCCCTACCTGCCTACCGCTCAAGCTACCACTACCCCTTTCTCTACCACGATTACTGGGCCGCGAGACCGGCGCGGAATCCTTCCCCCGACGACACCGCTCGCAGACTCAGACCCAAATCGACCACTCGCACTATCCCGCCTCCGACTGCTCCCACTCCCGAGACGCTCGAGTGAGACTAAAGACACCTCGTGCACATGCCTCAACATCTCGTTCACTTCGGCCTCCCGCATCAACATAGGTCCCATCGACGTCGATGACCGCTTTGAGTTGTCGTTCACGCCCACCCCTGAAGAATGTCGTGGTCGCTCACCCCGCGACCAAACCCAACCCTAGTCGCACCACTCCCACCGAATCTTGAAGCAGACGCCCGGACGCACTTATAGCATATCGGTTCAACTCTGGATGCAAAGGCTCCGGTATGCCACGACTTGCCGCCCCGTCGGCCAGACCATCCGGGGGCGAAGATAACGGTTGCCTCGCAGCAACCGATGCGGGTGGCTTCCGAGCGTCGATATTTGTCATTGATACTCCAACTACCTCCGCCTGCTGTACCATTTCCCCCTGAGTGCTCACCCTCTTTGCGATCTGTGCCAGCGGTGCTTCTTGAACTTCCGTCGCCTATGGCACCTCCACCCATGGCGTAGCGGTAGCGCGAGCACAAAAGATGATTCATACACACACACCGATTGGATTTTCATAGGCGAAAGGTCTTTGCATCACGTTCTGTGCTCCAACAATTACAATTCAATCGAGAATGATGAAAGTGAACGGCAAGTAAAGCTTTGTATAGGCTATATTGGGTGCACCTGAGCGGATGAAGGGCTCCACGGATGTTCGTCTGCCGTAGAATGGGAAGGACTTCTCAGAACGACACAATGAATGATCATATGCACTAGGCGAATGTGAGGGACGAAACGAGATGAGGTGGTAACTTGTCCATGTCATAACCGACTACGGCATAGCATGATTGCCCGTTATTCAACAAAAAAAAAAAAATGCAAAGCCAGAAAAAAACGAATAGATCGTCGACGAGTGAAGGTTTCTCAAACAAAAACATGGGTGGGTCCTAGTCATCTTCCAACAACACCTCCCATTCATGACTTTCCTTCGTTGCTGCTAACTCATCTGCAATGCAGACTTTAAACATCCCAGCACGGCGCAAATTCTCCAGGGAAGGCTCATCAACCTCCAACATCCGTTCGTGGATGTGCTGTGAACGAGATTCGAGCCACAATGTCTCCAACAGACCAAGCGATGAAACCTCTCCGATTTAATTTCGTAAGGAGAGAGCTATTCCATCGTGGTACAGACACTTTATCCTTAGAGTGGAAAATCGACATCTTATCAATCCTGTAAATTCGACTATGCATTCGAGATTCTTGAAATCTATCATGTCACCGTTCGTTTTTTTGTTTAAACTTTAGGTTCCAGCGATGGATAGTTGGCGTCCAAATTGCTACGGTGAATTGTCGGACTAATAAGGGTTTGGGTCCGACAACCCACCAACTGAATTGTCAACTCGACCAACATCGTAATGTTCTTCGACCTGAACGTCCCAGTCGTCGCACATCAAGGCCATGGAACTGCGCTACAGTCGAGAAAGAACAAAGGGAAGCAACCACGAGCGACCACCACTAGTACTGTCGTGTTTACCCCGGCTCAAGTCGCAGCCATCGAAGCTCGCATCGACCTTCTTGTCCATTGTCCGTCTTTCACTCTGTTTCTCGTCTTTCTTTCACTGTATAAAGCACAGTAGGATACACCATCATCGCTCTCAACCAGACAGTCGAGAAGAAAATCGACCCCAAGACGCATCTCAACATTCTGGACGAACTGCTGCCCCAACTGAAAAAGAGAACCGGCGTCGTGTTTCTGAAGCGATTGACGATCAACATCGACGAAGACAGTGAGAAAGGATTTGGTTTGGTGCCTTTTCCCTTCGTGTTGCTTCCTAGACGCTTGGGCTGATCTGTCTCTCCTGTTCACTAGACCAGTGCCAGCGTATCTGTCACCGATGGCTACGACCTCATTGCGCTGGCTCCTACGACGCCGGCTACGTTTTCCGCAGCATGCTTGACACACAGTTTACCCTCGCCGTTGACAGCTCATGTCGTTACACTGCCCCTTACTCTACCCCGACTCCCATTCCATCTCAAACACACGCTTGTCCGCACGGCCATCAAGAATGGCGCAGTCTTTGAAGTCAACTACGCGGGTGCTCTGGGGGACCCCGAATCGAGCCATGCAAGTCTCGGCGTGAGCGACACCGGACTCACGGCCAAACGAAATTGGTGGGCTGCTGCAAGAGAGGTCATCCGCGTCACAAAAGGAAAAGGAGTCGTCGTCAGTGGTGGGGTGATTGGACAAGGCGATTACAGAAGCCCAAGGGATGTCCAAAACCTGTGTGTTTCTCTTTTCGCATCGCTTTTGCGTCGTCCCCCACCGCATCTCACTTCATTGTCGTGACACACGTCGTACAGGATCACGCTTCTTGGATTGGCACAGAATTTGGCGCATGATGCGTCTGCTGTCACCCCTAAATCTCTGGTTTTGCGAGCCCGTCAGTATTCCTTTTTGTTATTATTGTTGCGTTTTGCATCTGCCGATTTCCTCACGATCTTGTTCAGAGACGCGTAAAACGTATCGCGCTGTTCTGTCTCAACCGAGGATAGTGGTGCCAATCACGTCGGGCGAGCCCGTTCAAGCACCCAGCACGGAACCTTCCACTGCAGTCGCACAGGCCCCTGCTCAGTCGTCTACCGCGGCCGGTTCATCCGCTACCGACCCAACCATATCCGCTCCGCCACCTCCGACGCCATCCCGAGAGTGTCACTCCGCCACCAAGAAGCGCCGCCGTGAACCCGATTCCGAGACTGCCGACCTGGCAACGTCCGAAAACCATGTAAGAGCGACTGCTGCTGGGCTTGCTGATCAAGATGTGACGGACGGTGCACCAGCGCAAAAGAAGAAGAAGAAGAAAAAGCATGGTGTCCCTCGGAGATAGGATTAACTTGGGTATGGCTTGCTTGTACCTCGTGTTCAGTCGTGGTTGTTCAAGTCACAAGATACACCAAGGTTGCTACCTGGTAGTCAGAAGTTCCGCAACGGCATATTCTCCTCTCGAAACTGGTTTGGTTGTCACCAAGTGCTGTTCTTGGTATGCCAGAAAACTATCAGGCAGTAGTAGATCCGTGTTGCACGATCCTGTGTCTACATGTGTACGCTGTTCAAACGTCCCAACTTGCACTGTGCCACTACAGGATCGATCCACGCACGAATATAATTCAGTTGAGAAATACGATACACGAGCGCCGTGCACGTCCGGGTATTGAAGCACATGTGACGGAACGTGCTCACCCGCAACTGCTACTACCCGCAGAGTGGCGGTACTACGAATAACAGTACGAATATGACCGATGGTACAAGTGAGAAAACAACAACTAGGGTGATATCGATAAGAGTTGGATGGAATGTCATATGAAAAAGACGTGCATACAGTGTGAATGAGGTAAGATATTCATATTTATGTGTCAAGTACGTGAGTTCTTGTGCTATGTACGAGGTCAGTTGGGCGTGGCATAGAGCAGGGGAAAGGGAATATAGGCAACGGAGAAAAAGTGACATTTCGTGAAAGCTCGGCATCTGGACAGCGATCAACGTGCACCTCTTATACGACCACCCTACTACCGAGGGCAGCACACCGACTCACCCATACGACCGCCGCGGCGAGTCACCTTCCGCGTCCAGCCTGCCCGATAGTCCCACCTGCCTGCCACCCGAACCAGCTTCCATCGCACTCGCAGACCTCAACGAACCAGATGATCGTTCTCTCCCAAGCCCGCTCGGAAGCAGCACCCCCAAGCCACCACTACCCCCTCCTCCATCCCAACTACTAGGCCGCGAGATGGGCGCGGAATCCTCTCCTCTGACGACACCGCTCGTAGCCTCAGACCCAGATTGACCACTCGCATTATCCCGCCTCCGACTACTCCCACTTCCGAGACCCTCGAGCGAGGCTAAAAACACCTCGTGCATATGTCGCAGCTTCTCGTCCACCTCGGCCTCCCGTGTCAACATGGGTCCCATCGATGTCGATGACCGCTTCGACTCGTCGCTCGCACTCATCCCCCCTGAAGAATGTCGCGGGCGCTCACCCGCGACCAAGCCCAAGCCCAGACCCGCACCAGTCCCACCGGATCCTGAAGCAGCCGTAGACTGTGGCCGAGAAGCGGCCGGATCAAGAGGCTCCGGTATGCCACGTCGGCCCAATGCGCCGGGACTCGCCGCTCCGCCGGCCAGGCCATCGGGTGGCGAAGATAACGGTTGCCTCGCAGCGACCGATGCGAGTGGCTTCCGAGCGTCGATCTCTTGCACGAAAATCGAAATATCGTCGTCATCCGTGGTTGATCCCAAAAAGGCAGGCGTACTACCGCCACCTGCTGTACCATTTCCCCCTGAGCGTTCACCGTCTTTGCGCTCTGCGCCAGTAGTGCTTCCTGGACTTCCGTCGCTCGTGGCACCTCCAGATGTGGCGTAGCGATGTCCAAAGCTACTCGAGTAACGCTTACGAGGTGGTAGACGCGGTGAGCCGTCTTCGCCTTCGGCGGAGGTGAGCGAGCGGCGATCACCGAGACTTGACGCGGCAAATGGTGGAGATGGTCTGTTCACGCCAATTGGGGAGGGCGGTACACGTGAAGAATTTGGCGAAGTTTGCGTTGGGCGCGATGGTAAAGAGGGCAGCGCAACGCCACTGGCTAGCGGAGAAGGCTGGCGGAGGGAAGGAGAAGGAGAATGAATAGAAGGGGAGCCGGAGGAAAGCGTCGAAGACTTGAACGGGTGTACAGGATTGATATTTGGTCTGCGAATTGGTAGCGGACCTGGCGCAGAAGGGAGGTCCTAAAATAGATATAAGTGGAAAACCGATAACCACACAAGACGAAAGGCGCCTACGAGGCTGCTCTTTCCTGTAAAGCTGGTGCTCTCCTTGCGGATCCTTGCAGCGACACCTGTTACGGGTGCTCCATCTTCCTTTGACCATACTGTACTCCCTTCTGGGCGCGATGAAGTGACAGACAAGGCAGAAGTTGACCCAGTGGTGGCCATGTTAGTCGATGTGCGGCTCATCGGCAGCGCCGCACTCCGAGGACTTTGACTGCCCGGCAACGAATTCGCGCGAGAGTGGGGAGGGGGCAACACAAACTGACCAGCAATAGACGAGGGAGGCGACTTTGGAAGGGAAGTACGAAGACTACCCGGCAGCCCTGGCATGGAATCACGCTGCTGGTTCTTTACGAGTGTTGGAGTAAAGTCTGGACCCTCGTCCAATGACAGAAACCGGGAAGAGAGCAATGATTCGAGTTCGTCAAGTTGGAAGTTGGGTGAGGTGAGGTACTTGGCGGTGAGACTGAGGGTGCCCATCGGATGAGGGATAAACGGGAATGCGTGTGTTTCATAAGGGAGAGGGGGTGTATTTGGCGCGGGAGATGAGTCTTAAATATCGTATTATGCAATTATGCATAGAGTGAATCAAATTTAAGCATGCAAAGACGGACATGAGTACCTCGTGGGTTCTAGGGTTATGATGACAACACGTGTGACGTACCAAAATCAAGTACGTCGGTGGGATCGTTTTTCAAAGATTTAATCCGCAGTTGAATGGTCAGATTTCCATTGCGATAAGGAGTGCTCATCCGACGCCGTAGCTTCCTAAAGAGCTTCCAAGAGGGAAGAATGCGGAGAAGACTGAATAGACTGCGAAAGAGGGGTATGCCATGTTTATATATAGTAGAAGGAGCGACATCGCCTGGCTCAACGCTATGTTGTGGAGAGGTGGGGGTAGGAGAGAAAGTGAGGAGCCAGTTCTCGAGAAGGATATGCTGTGGAGTGGGGTCCATGCGGACACGGGATGAATCAGGGGCAAGGTAGACGAGGACTTGGTTGTTGGTCAATTCGGGGACGGATAGCAAGACCTGGAGCTCGAAAGGCGGCGGTGAGGGAGAGTAGGAGACAGCGCGATAAATTCTGAGGTGGTCCTTGAAGATGTCAGAGTCTGGCGTCTCGAGATTGAACTAGGGGATGGATAGTGCTATTGAGCAAGGACAGAGAGATGTGGGCAGGCGGACGCACCCATTTATCAACCTTTCCCTGAGACCTGGGCTCGACGGTGGTTCTGGCATTGCTCACGACGAGACAGAGCTTTGTGTAGAACCTGTGAGCGATCTGGTCGGCCTTCTGGATGTCATTGGACATGGCGAAGACGAGGAGGATGACTTGGGCTGAGGACGATTAGAACAGAGACGGCATTAGAGTAGGACAATCTAGTTGGACGAGAAGAGAAGAAAAGGAGGTAAACCAAACATTCGCACTGCGCTGCCGTTCAGGTGGTAAAGTGACCTGAGAAAGGTATGGCGATGACGTAAGCACCACCTCAATCCCAGAGCTTGCCAGAGCCAGCCGTCTCGTTATTGTCGCTGTCAAAGCCACTGCACCGTCAGTCTGATTCATAGCCTTGGTGAGTCATTTTGCGTAATTTTGACAGTAAAACATCACCTTGCGACTCGTCGAAACACCGCGATTCCAGTGGACTACCCCTAGCCGATCAAAACCCTCATTCACTTGGTTCTCGACCAATCAAACAGCTCTTTAAATGACTCGTTTGGCCAGTCTGCTTATCAGACGTAACAGTGTAAGGAAACTTCCCAACCTGAATGGTTCTCATCAACCACGAGGGTGTTCATTACGAAAACAAGTATGTACCAGTCTAGTCACCGCTGCGTTTCGCTGGCTCGACATTTGACTCGATGGGAGATTAATGACTTGTTCTAGCACGACAGGGGAAAAAACTCGTGTACACCTGCAGTATGGCCCTATCTCATATCTTTGCGCCAGTACCACGCATACCTACTCTCGCACATAGATCGGTGATTCCCTGCAATTTCATTACTCTTGCTTGTGAACCAAAACACACCACAAGCAGTGTGTTTTGGTTTGTAGTAGAGGTGTTACCCCTAACAAAGGCTAATCAACCCTGTTGCGCAGGTGGTATTCAGGGCTAAATGTGGGCATGGATGCACTCGAACGATTCAACCTGTGAATTTCCTCTTTCATTTCCGGTTGAAGAATTTGATGATCATCAACCTGCGGCTGGGAAATTGCACCCCCACGGTCCCGACCATGGGAATCTTCGAAGTTTCATTGTTGAATTCAGCCTTCGTGCCTTGCCTGTTACACGCGACATTATCATTATTTGTATGGCAAGTGACTTGCCTCATCGCAGTCGATCCCGTCTCTGCAGTCGCGAATGCGTAGAGTTTTCATATCTATTGCAGCCCTGGTAGATATGAATCAGCTGATATGAACTTTAGCCATCCATTCAGTTCTCAAATCGGGCACCTAGTTCGGCGGCGATACTTGGAACCGGCTTCGAGAGAACTCCGTCAAAGGTGTATATCGGGCCTGGCAACCATCGATGGGAACTCGTTCATGGGGTCGGGACTCAACGGTCGCCGCATCATCGCTCCGTGGGCAATGTCCGCACTGGAGCTTGTATTCTGGCGATACTGCAGCACACCGTCCCATGTTTGGATGTCATGGCCCTTTCAGAGGCACAGTCCTGCTGTGTTATTATGTTCGTTTTGACTAGTATACAGCTCTGATGCTGTGCCACAGGATGTTCCGTCTTGGCGCTTTCCATTTTAGGCATGCATCGTCAGTTGAAGACTTGAAATTGCATCGAGATAATCGTTGACACCATAGCTATGATATGCACATGCTGGTTTCTTGAAAACACCGGCAAATTCCTACACAGCATAGGATGACTTTCTTGCCCTCGCCTTTGGGTCCGGTGGGTTCGACCTTCCATATATATCAAGCTCTCGGTATCCCAATGATTCTGGTGACGGAACGACGGGGATTTCATGTGAGTTGCCATCTTTTGTTGTTATGGACTCATGAATTGTACACCATACTCCTGACATTATACCTGAGGGCGTCAATTCATGGCCCGCTTAGTTGTGGCCGGCATCGGTTAACGAGTTCGCCTCACCCCGAACAAGGTTCACTCTTACATCTCGCCAAGGTGAGAACGTCGGTGGTTGCCTTGTAGCCCCCTGGATGGGTGATGGACACAGCATGTTAGGAGTCACTGATTCAAATCCCTGACGCCGGTACACCTTGAGCATGGTGCTTCATAAGCAGTCCATGTTGGTGGGATAACATATTCTAAGTCGCCATGTCCCAACCAATGATCACGCTGTACGACGTGCCCTCTAACATTCCACAGCCCTGGGCACCAAACGTCTGGCGTATAAGGTCGGCCTATACCTATTTCTTCCCCCTTCTGAAACTATTCATTATTGTTTTCAGGCTAGTTCTAAACTATAAACGTCTCCCCTATCGTACTTGCTGGGTCGAGTTTCCCGATGTCGAACAAACCCTACGGGCCATCAACGCACCACCCACTTCCTTCCGCCCCGATGGCCAACCTGTTTACACACTGCCCGCGATCATCGACCCTACGCACGTCTCTAGCAGCGCTTACCTTGATCCATCCGGCTCGCTTTCTCAACCCCATGCCATCGTACTCACCCATGTCAACACGATCGCGGAGTACCTCGAACATAGATACCCCGCGCGTCCAGTCATCCCAGAGGGCACACGCGCACTCCAGACGCTCTTTGTGCACTACATCGCCGAGGTCTTCGTGCAGCCTCTCTTACCCATCATGATACCACTGAGTCACCAACGGTTGCCACCACGCGTGCAGGGCCATTTCCGCGTCGGAGAGCAGAGGGACGACTACGGCGTCGCAGGGGCGCAGCACGCGCGGAGACGAGAGGAGCAGTGGGCGGCAGTGCAGGCACAGTTTGCATTTCTCGCTGGAATCCTGGACAAGAACGCGGGTGATGGGGACGGGGTCGTCGCCATGGGCCATGAGCTTACGTACGTCGACTTTGCGATGTGTGCCGTCTTGCTGTGGGTTGAAAAGGTAGCACCGCACGAGGGGTGGGCGAGGGTGAGAGAATGGGATGGCGGTCGGTGGTGGAGGCTGTGGGAGCGATGTAAAGTGTATATGGATGTATTTTGATGGGCGGTATGCTGACGTGTAGAGAGGGTTGTGTGCAGCCTAAGGGGAGGAAGATGCATTGTTGATCGTATTTATTTTGCTACTAGATACTATATTTCGCTCTATGCTGGCAGTAGAGTACAATGTTATTTCCAAGGCACGCCGTGCGTATATGGTCGATTAGTGGCAGTTTTTGGCAAACGTATTGGCCACTCGAGCCTCGGAGTCGGCGGAAAGGACGTACGCCCTGCCGGAGGGAGGCGCTTCCCAGGATCCGGCGTCGAACTTCGAGTGCGACCAGACGGTTTCAAAGTGATTATGAAAGTATCAAAAGTATCAACAGAGGACAGTGAGGGCCATCATACAAGGGTATTTTGAAACGTTTCCGACCGCCGTTGAAATGAGCGCTCAAAAGTTCAAAGGTTATGTACGGGGACCGTGGGGGATTGTGCTGCCCAAGAGAATGATTCAATGAATGCCTCCGACAAGGCCGTCTCCAACTTTCACTGCAGTCACCCCTACTCTGTACCAATATTTGGTCCTTACACTTGTTGCTGCATTGGCTCGCGTGGATAATGGTGAAAGGTTAGCACGGAGATGGAATCCAGAAAAGGATATACAGCAAGCCGGAGGAGTCCAAAAGGCGATCGGCTCTGTCCGAGTTTGTTGTGGCTGGTATTGGCAGCTGGTTCTGAAGCTGATCGGATTAGTACTAAGTAGGCACATCCCTTCCCCTTTCACAGACGATTGTATCAGATCTTGGACAAACTCCCGCCAGCGCACCGCGTTGCGCTGTGCCTGGTAGAGATATCTGATCTGAACCTGTGAAGTTGGTGATTCAAACAACGAAATATACCGGTACTTGGGAGCGGACAAGTGGCCAAGGCGGTGTGCTCGGCGCTGCAGCCTGGTGACGTCATTCTGCCAGGAAGTGTTACCCCGATTCTATTGAGCCATGAAAGAGCTGAGCGCATACGAGACGGGTAAACTAATATCATAAAACACGTTCGTCGTAAGGTCCATTCTATAAGGGAGCATACCAAAACCCTATAGTCAAGCTATTCTAATAAATACTAAATCATGCTACGGAGGCAAAGAGTCGCGTATCAGGTAAATCGAACCGACGAAAAATGTGCAACAAGTCAAACTAAGCGCGAGAGCGCCAATCCAAGCACTCTGGGCTAGATCGATATCGCTCTGCATGGGGGAGATGACGTTAAATGCGGAAGATACACCCCACTTGTAAACGCTCGAATCACAATAACAATTATCGTATATGCCCGAGTATTGGAAAACAGAATTAGTAACGATCCCGACCGCATTGACAATGGCGAGTGATTTCCCTATCCATCTGAGCCAATCTGAAACTCGTGCGATCGTCTGAGCATGTATCCATCCTGTGTGAAAATACTTGATTGTTGTTATGCTCGTGGGTTCGTCGCTGTCAAGTGGGGCGTCTACTTCGTCGACATGAAGGGATGGAATTCGGTGTAATGGTATAGCAGTGCCTCCACCGCCTGAAAATGCAAAACCATTTCCTGTGATACTGGCTGACGGGGTGTGTTGCTCGTTGCTTTCCAAGTCGGGGATAGGCAAATCTTCAACCAGATGGTGTGCGTAGTATCCAAGCACGCTGGACAAAAGTAGCAAAATCCACACCGCGGTGGATAACATCCCATATATCAGGTAGGCCAGAGAACGGCATCCAAGTCCCTGGGGTCACGACATCGAGTCAGTGGATCGTCTCTCCATAGGAGGCCACTTACAATGGTGGGTGTGAACCAGGCTGCAAGGATGGCTGCAATTGTTGTACCCCATTGCAGTTGCAGCGACATCAAGGATGCCACGATCATGTTAAAGAGCACGCCTCGGGGCCAAAGAACATTGATTCCGGGATATTCGTGATGATCAGGATGACAGTAATCGATGACTTGATCGCGGTTCCCTAGCCTGCTCTCTTGGGGTACGTCATTGCGCACGTTCCCTGGGATGTTGTTGCCGTCGACCCCAATGCGGTGGCTCGACTTTCGCCAAGCTGCACGGTAAAATAGCGAGGTCAAGTAGACGGTACGAGACCACGGCAACGTTCTTGCATAGTTGAATACGGGAGGAATTCGTGACTCGTCTGGGGAAGTGATGTTCCTGCCGTACAGCTTCCAATCCGGACTGGAACTGATGGTCAAACCAAAGTTGCAAGTAACATGGACAGGAGCTGCGGTGGCGTCACGAGAGTCTGCTACAAACACTTGTCGATTTGCTCTGTGATACGCGTCGTGAACGCGATCGTAGTCGCACTTGGGCGAGAGAACCAACCAACCGATAACAATCGGTAGCAGCCATAGCCACACCGAGCCAGTTCCCTGCCCATTGGAGTTAATACTGTCTGCCACATTGGAGAGAGAGTCGGCAACAGTAAGTAGATAGGCAATGACCACCCAAGTGATGGATGTTGCGGATGAGATTGACCACGTGTGCGAATAATCGAGTTCTTCTGCAAGCGTGATCCACCAATTGTCATTGTCCGGGTGAACGACAAGAGACTCGAAACGAGCAGATCTCCCAGGGTGAATGCGTAAAGGGACCTGTTGGAGACTGCTCAAAATCCGCACCACAGAGAGGCGGACTGCGCTGCTGGGATAGTCAATCCCTGAAAATAGCTTGTCATTGACCCATCGTGCATTAAGAAGGGTCACATATAACGAGTAGCCGGTGAGTGTTGGTGATCCGAGCGTCAAAATTACAGACATGAGGTTGTCCGTCCTGCGTGGAGCACCGAAAGGGAGCTGTGAGAGCAGCCCAAGATATGGCAGGAGCCACTGGGAAAACTCTTGCGAAAATACGGTCCAGCTAAAAGGCTCCTCCCCTCCTCCACAGTGGTTGTAACAGCCATGGTACGAGAGAGCAGTCGCCGTATCCGTGGTTAGGATGGGATTGCCTTCGCTTGTACGGAGCAACGAAAAAGCGGTCACGTTCGAAATGTTCAAGAAAGCGCAGGCCTGACTACTTGGGTCATTTGCGCAGGTAGTCACATTTTCTAAACATCGCGTGAAGTTGACTGCGACCGAAACAGCTGGGTACGAGGCAAGCAAGACAAGCAAGAGGTAAACTACAAAAGATAGATTAGATGGATATCGTCCGGGGATGGTAGATATACCTTTCGGTTGGTATAATTGCATGGGGTAGTGGTGGTCAGGCTTCGAGAGGAATGAGTAACCTGACGACCGTCCCTCGTATATAAGGGATTCTGGCATGGGATCCTTTTCCTACAGCAACTTGTGGCGGTTGCCATTCTTTGGCAGTATGTGGACCAGAATTAGAAGATAGAAGAGGGTGCCTCTACTACGATGCCACACCGCATCCGCCAGCGCTGTCCCTCAGCGCTCAGCAGCAGCAATACCATCTGGGGACAAGGGCCATTCTGCACAGCCAGGGGTAATTAAGATGCCTTGATGTGTAGAACTTCAGAAATGCTCTGTCGAATGTTCCTTTGCTTGAAAAATGCAATATTACCAACACACTACTTATATATGCGCAAATACCATTCAAAGACTCGTGTGAACGATAACCTGGCAGATGGATGACTTGATAAAAGGCACTGGTTTTTTTTAACTGGTTGACTGTCAGCACCAAAAGTGAACAGGCGAGCCAAATGCCTACTGAGGACAAAGCAACATCATCTTGAACGAAAGAGTATGAAGTGAAGTCGATGGGATCTCGATCGAGCGAAAGGTACAGCCACCGCGAGCCACGCAGCCTAACAAGCGCCGCGGTGCTCGTCGATGTCACTAAGTTGGAGTCCAAAGGGTCAGATAATGATACGTTACCAAAGTCCAAGCCTTACAACTTGTAAAAATCACGGCGCGTCCGTGCACAACAAGTTGCAGTGAAAAGTCTCCCGGCACCTGGGCAAGTCAGTTTGACGGGGATTCTGTGTGGGTAGATAGCGGGATGCCCAGCATGCTCCCCAGCTGTGCTGATGATATTCCCATGAAGAGTAACCGCCTTGATTCGTCACTTTCTGAAAAGACATAATTCTACGATCACTTTCGGTCCACACTACCTTATAGCATCTATGATCAATTCTAATGCTTTCCTAGCTCGAGCAAATTCGGGGCAGAAATGAGCGAGATAGCAACAGGGCGTGTCACCCGCCAAATGGTGCCGCAGCTGAGTTTAAGTAATTAAGCTGACTCTGAACCTGCCGGGCAGATGCCGAGCCATTGCAAGTCCTCCGAGACCGTCCACCAGGTCGAGATGAACATACCGCGCAACCTTAGACCCAATCTATGAGTCCCGGATCCAAGCGGCACTACAAGACCTTGGAAACGGTGTTTACACATCGTCACTTGCAGCGACAAGAGCTCACGACGTAGGATATTCAGATTCACTTCAAGACAGATTCATGACATTTTTAAGGTGTTCCGTATGACTCCGTGACCGCAAGTTAGGCATTCATTGGTCTCGTGCTGAGGCTCAAGTCAACATTTATAGCGCTTTTTCGAACAGCGGGTAAAATATCTGCCCCCAAACCACAGATGGTCCAATCCCTGGCACTTTGGCGTAGCTGATTTGCCTGCATTGCAGAACTGTGACACCTGCTCAACCATTCACTTTATACCCCAACCGCAATACAATCCATACGGTCCATACATCTAAGCAAGCAGTGATTAAGAAGAGGGACTTTGGCTCCAGTTGATTATAATTTACGAGAAGCATTACGCTGACATGAATCACGCTGTCAGACATACCCTACTAAGTGCGTTGATTCTCCGCAATCTCAACTAGAGTGTACCAACGTCTGGGGAGATGACCACGACTACCCATGTTGACAACTTCGTCGTTTTCTGTGACGTGCGTGGACCAACTAGAGTATCATATCAGGCGACCTGCTCACCCATGATACCCAGAGTCATAAAGTATGTCTGAGCCAGCCAAAAGGCATCGTTTGGATTCTTTAGAATGTATTGTGAGTGAAACAGAGAGATCCATTTTAAGACACGACGTACTCGTCCAAGAGAGTACCTTGTCCCCCCAGAACGCGGCAGTTTCGTACAGATGTTGCATCAGAGCATCGTGCCGCCAAAGACGCATGCGATCAACCATCCCCCATTCACCATCACCATCATCAAAGTCTGG